>JAYJME010000626.1:0-20985 GCA_036873775.1 Costaria costata | reverse complement strand
TTCTTCTTCTTCTTCTTCTTCTTCTTCTTCTTCTTCTTCTTCTTCTTCTTCTTCTTCTTCTTCTTCTTCTTCTTCTGGCATTGCAAAGCACGTTGCGGTGCTTACTGCAGTGCATGTTCTCGGGCATGTTGCAGTCCATAGTTGCATATTGCAAGGTACTGGTATGTTTTAGTGCGCGCTGTTGGGGATACATTGCGGTACACAGTAGTAGAGCAGTGCGTATTGCGAGGCATGCTGTGCAAGGAGTGTTGCAGTGCGTTTCGTACCAAGTAGTACTTCGAAGTATTCTATGAGTAAGGGTTTCCACATTTTGTTGTCGTGTTTTGTTGGCAGGGGGATGGAGCGTGCCATCCCCTGGTACACATGTATAAGCGTTCTCTTATTTCCCCCCGAAAAATTGTACCTGGGCGGGAGGGGTGGGGGGCAGGTAGCACGGGGTTTTTGCATGTAGGCTGGGGGGCTTGTTTTGGTTTCCATGCGGTTTCGGTTTTTAGGGCTTGAGAGAGGGAGAGGCGAAAAGGCGATCAAACCAAAAATAAATGAGTGACAATTTCAGCATCGGGCACTTGTACACTACTTCTTGCACAAATGGAGCCGCCTTCTCCGCATTAATATATAAACATATGGCATACAGTATAGAAAACGGGGCTTTTTTTGTAGCCATTCTCCAAGTGATCCAGCCTTCGGGCAAAAATATTTTAGTGCCCCGATTTTTTGGACCGCAGACAAAAGCGAATCGGGTAGGGCAGGGGCACGAAGGAGACTTCGAGTCATTCATACTGAGGCCATGGTGTTGAGCTAGGAGCGATTCAAGATATTTTTGGTCACAAAGGGGACGGACAGGTCATATCCCCTCCCTATTTCGTGATGCCATTCCCGGGGTTTTCACTAAGTAAGGGTCTCTATACCCAACAGTCGAAATTTAATTTGTAGAGAGCTACCAGGTAGCTGTGAGTCGGCAGAATTTCACGACTGCTACCTAACTGGTAGGTAGGTGCCGTTAGCCAGCTTACTGACTTTTTAGCCGGCGAGTCGGCTGGCGAAGCTATGGTAGCTGATGGCCAGCCGACCCATCGACTTAATATTAAGTCAGACGAGCGAAGCGAGCCAAATCAGCCCTCCCCGCCCAAAAAATGCAAAGCGTTCTATCCCGTATTCAACAATCCTCCCTACAATAATGGAAACCCAGTAAGTCGGATAGTCGGCCCTTCACTTCCCGGACACGACTAACTATTAGTAGTCCGACTGAAATAACTATTACGGGGGACCCTAGTTAATAGGACCTACTGTAGACACAATAGAACCTACTGTAGACACCTACTATCTATTTATATATTTCCCTATTTTTTGTTAACAATATTTGGTCCATAGTTAATCGGACCGACCTACTGTAGACACAATAGAACCTACTGTAGACACCAAAACCTATATATTTCCCTGTTTTTGCCAACAATATTTGGTCCATAGTTAATAGGACCTACTGTAGACACAATCGAACCTACTGTAGACACCAAAACCTATATATTTCCCGGTTTTTGCTAAAAATATTTGGTCCTATTTACTATGGTCCCCCGTAATAATAGGACCTACTGTAGACCCAATAGAACCTACTACTGTAGACACCAAAACCTTTATATATTTCCCTTTTTTGCAAAAAAATGTTTGGTCCATAGTTAATAGGACCTACTGTAGACACAATAGAACCTACTGTAGACGCCAAAACCTGTATATCTCCCTATATTTGTTAACAATATTTGGTCCTATTTACTATGGTCCCCCGCAATAATAGCACACCGCGGTATCACTTTCTAGCGAAACTCGTTTCGGGGGTATCGGGGCTCCTCAGTTGCTAAACCGAGGTACTGCATACCCAATATATAGCTGGAATCCGATCACATTTTCGTGTTTTTGGTGTGGTGTATCCATGATTTTGATGCATGCAGCGGTAGGGGTGTCGTTCCATGGTTTTTTGTTCTGCGGCTCCTCGCTTGAAGAGCTTCTATTGTATACCCAACCCAGAAAAACGTTGTACTGGTATAATATTGGATAAAACTAAAAATGCTGCTCGTACCCGATGATGAACGATCCCCATGACCTTATTAGGTGTATGTACAACGAAATACATGGCAAAAACAAAGAAGAACAAAATTCGAAATTCCGACGAGTTTGGGTCAAGGAGCGCTGTCATGTCCAGAAAACGTTTCAGCCAAAAAGTGATTCGATTCGTGCCTCTATCGTAGCGCGTGTCCTCATGGTATTGACCGTCGGGTTTAGCGCCACAATTTTTCTCGAAGGCGGGTTTTATGTCGTAGAGCTCCTCATGTCAAGAAGAACACCAGAAACAATTGGGTTCGCCTCTACCACGGCATACGTCGATGTCAAGCTACAGCAGGGTCTACACGGTTCAAAATATGTGTCTGCACTCCCCTTCTGCAACCACGGCGTCTCCGTCTCTTCGTCGATGCTATGACAGCCTGAATTTGGTTGGGCATCTACACTTTTGAATACCCGCCCACGACAGACATATTGCGCTATGCCCGCCAATGGTGGATAGCTTACGTTTCACTGCCGCCCAAAGCGGCGGTGACATCATCGGCTAAGATACAACGTTAATCGTAGACATCGAGGGTACTGCCCTGCGGGTCAATACATGATTGGTCATAGTTCTCCCCGAAATTCAAGAGTTGGTAAGAATTGGATGATCTTAGCATCCCATTCGCTTCGTGTATTTTACGAACGGTACGGTAAAACGTACCGTCGAGTGCAAAAGTATTGTAGCCCCAACCGTATGGTATCGGATCACTCGTATATATGAAAACCATTAAGGTATCTACCATATCTAACGTGCATTATCACTCAAACATTCGCGGGCGATGGAAACCCCTCGCTTTCCACTCAGGGGGGATAAATGGCGCTTTTGCTGGTCGCTCACCTAGTCGTCGTGTGTTTGTAATTGGCAGAGATTACGGCCGACTACGCTCCACCGGGTGGTTCTGGCACAGCTTCAAGCGTCGGCGACGTCATCGCGTATACGCTGGCCGTCAAAAACGACGGGGCTCTCACTCTTTCTGGGGTTACCCCGTTGGATTTGAAGGTGATATACGGGGCGCGCGGACCAGTTATAGAGCTTACCACTTTATTCGACCCTACTATGGTTGACGAAGAGGACCTAAACATTGGTTTATTGGGTTAGAGAGTTGGGCATATTCGCATTGTGGCAAGTTACCCTCGCTTGGACATTTAGGATCTGCATGCAGCAGTTCCCCCGCCCGTCCACGTTCGTGCGAAGCCGTTTATGCCGAGGGTGCCGCTAGGGGGGCCTAGGCCAGCGCCCCCCCCCTCAAACTGGGTGGTGTCAAAGCCGCACCGTCATCGCCATGTCCCATCTAGAGAAACAATGTTTGATAGGTCGATTGGTAATTACTGTTGGCGCCTCCGCTTGAAGCCAGCCTAGACGAAACCCGCGCAAACAGCTGTTAACCGAAATAGAGAATGCCGCTGAATGTAGTTTTTTTTGTGTTCGCTCTTCAAATATCAGTAGTTTTTACGTCTTGATGATGAATCTTCCTGGGGTAGCTACTTACGCACTCTGGTTGGCTGAGGGGTGTTTTACAAGCGGCTCAATCAACCTCGAGTTTTTCCTAGACACAGCATCCCGATCCGGCCGAATCAACCTAGAGTATTTCCAAGCACAGCACCCACGCCGGCCGAGTCAACCTTGAGCCTTCACAAGCCACGGCACCCAAGCACAGGTCACCCCATAGCGTTTGGGTTCGGGTTCGGGTTCGGGTTCGGGTCGGGTGGTTGGCTTTAGGCACCATGGCCGAACCCCCCGTGGTCACGACGTAAATACGTCTCTCAAATACCCCTTCGTTTCCTTAGCAATCCATTGAAACATCAACTTGGCCAACCTTGCACGACTGGGCGGTCGGGCGTTGTTCGTGGGGCCATAACAATCCGAATCCATGGCCGGCCCTTAACCTTACATATCCCCCCTATGTTTTTACAAAGCAGAATTCGGTTCTGATTTACTATGTTGCCCCGTAATGGCAGCGAGATGAAACGGGGGGAACTGTTTTCGCGCGTTGCTTTGACTTGACGGCGCATCGAAAACTCTAGTACATCAACTATTAATAACCATTGTCGATACATTCGCGCGGACTCGTATTTTTGCCGACAGCGGCCCAATTTCTATTTTGTTCCCGAGACACGAGCTAACTGACATGTGCATCGCATCGCGCCTTGTAGGAAGGTGCCCCAGCACTCGTTCGAGAACTTGCTCGAGGGTACGCTCCAACAAATTATGATGCGGGGACCAGCCACCCCCGAGCGAGCATAGAGTGGCGTTGCTTGCTTTTGCGCGACTTAGACCTGGGCTCTCAGTCGTAAGGAGGCTGGAGGGCTTGGGGTGTGTAGCGGGAGACGGAGACCCGGGGACGTCGTCCAATATAGCAGAGGTTTTCTCGCACGCACACGAAGACTGCAACACAATCACGCCTGCTACACAGAGCCAGAAGCTGGACCCTATTGACCGTGGCGTGTGCGTGCGTGGTCCGTTGTTTTGGTGGCGATGAACCCAAGGTGGACGAATTGTCGTGCGAGCCAGAGTTACCGCCGGGAGATAAATTGGACGCTGGCGACGAAACCGTCTGCACTGGGAGCTATCTTGTGACCCAAGGGGACATCGACGTCGGGGAGGTGACGAGAGACTGCTCGCCGTTTATTTTTAGCAATCCCGCGGTAGCGGTACCGCTTTTTGACTCGATACGGTAACGATATACCACTTATTGTCTCGATATTGTTGTAACCTGTTGAAGATCTCAAGTCAACTAATATTAATAGTATCATAATCTTAAGAGTATATTGGGGGTTTTTCAACGCTACGAGTATACCACTCTGTCCATAAATAATAGGAACTTTTACGTTGATTGTTAGTATCAGTAAGGTGTTTATATTTCTGGACAGAGTCGTGCGCGTTGGTCGGGTTGCACGAGCGAATTTCTTGCAAGTCATTACGTTTCGGGCTGGTGATATATTGGTTGAGATAATGAGCTATCTTCATGTGAGGAGAGCTCAGAAAATAGGGCACCCACCACCCCTACCATGCCGTGGGATTGCTCTGGGGGCCATGTATAACAAGGGCGAAATAAAAACGACGAGTAGTGCGATGCTATCTAGCGTCTATTGGGATAGGAAGAGCGTGTAGCTAGCACAAAAGTACCACCATGCACTGCCCGCATGTCGTGCACCAATCCCTTACATTGCAGTTCGCCCTTACACCTCCTGCTCCAGCTATACCTGTCACTGATGCTGTAATCGTCAGTTTTGTTTGTCGACACTTTTTCCCCTTGAAGTCCCGAAGGGGTTAGCGAGGCCATGTACTGCCTGACGGCCATACATGCCTCCAGTGGCGTGATTGCCCCGCGATTGGTGTCCCTACCCGGGGGTTCTGTGGCTCTGCCCCTCCTTTATTTCACGCTTGCGAATATATACCGGCCACCCCCTTTTATCACGCCATTCCCGCGCGCGGGGTGCTGGCCGGGAATAGTGCAGTGGTGAACCCTCTCGACAATAGCAGCTACGTTTTTTGTTTCACACGCAACCATATCGGATTCCCCTGGTTGTGTATACGCGCACCGCCTGGTACGGCCGAATGGTGTTTTTTCGGCTTTGGTTGGACGCCCTTCTAGATTCACACTAAGCTCCTTTTTATTTTTACCTATTTACGGGAGGCCATAACCCACGATGGACCAAAAACCCCATACAATATGCCTATATTTTTGCACACCATAATATTATAAAATCATTACTGTTGGTCCCGGTAATGATGTCATTAATCGGATGAAAATGTGATGCTTATATATGCGTACTGTTGATTATTGCTGCCTCGTGTTATCGCCGTTGCGGATTGCCCCCAGGTGATTGACGAGGCCAGCGTTACGGCCGCGAACCCGTCTGGAAAGTCCGTCTTCTATAACACGAGGCATGCTCAAAAGCTCGTTCAAGATCCCTCCGTCTCCGTCGGTAAGCCGTGATGGGCGACGTCGACGGTTGGCAAGTGCGCGCAGGGGTATACATTGAAATGACTCCAGTAGCAGGCATTGAAATGACAAACCATAGACACGTGGTACGATAGGGCTAACCTTATACCACTTATTATACCATTTATACACCATTTTAGGGGCAAAATGTCACTGGGAACTAACTAGCCAACATCGTTGGAACTCCATTTGAGTTTTACAATAGTATTCGTTACTCGGGGGTAGTCTATTAATACGAAGTATACTTATTAATAGGTTATGGCGTTACTCAGCGAGATCGGTGTTTGGGTGAAGTATATTGAGGTCCTTAAGTCAGGAGTCTCAAAACAAGAAGAAAAAAACGGGCTAACTCTACCGTTCCACGTGTCCATCGGTGCCCGTTCCTGTTTGCCCCATGATCTTCTTGCTCTCTCGACTTGTTGCATTTTCCGTGTCGTCTTTCACTGTCATGTAAAATTGAGATGCCGTTAATCCCTGCGATGTGGCACCGTACTGTACTCGGGGCCATTTCTTTACTGTCAACGTTTTTATGGTCGGGGCTACCTTCGCAGCATCTACATGTGTTCCCCGGGGCAGTATGCAAGATTAGCCCCACCCGTTCATTGTGAAGCTTTTAAGCTATAGTTTATTTTAGTGCTGTGTTTTGCTCGTGATTCCAACCCACATGGCTCTATTAACAGCCCTTGGTGTTTTTCGTTTTAATTCACATCCGGGGTCTCTAAGCAGCCCAACCCCCCACCCCCTCCGCTACGGTACAACACGCCTTGTTTGTTAAAACCTCCTCACGCACATCGCTGACACAACATGCCCGACTTTCACCCCCCCCCCCCTTTAGTGCTTTCGGGTGTGCATACGGTGGCCTCATCAGACGGGAAAACTCGGAAAGGCGACACGATCACGTACACCGCAGAGGTGCACAACTCGGGTAACACCTGCCTCCGTGACATCGAGATCCACGAGCTGATGTTGGTGGGCGACGAGCTCGACTGCAAGACAGGTACGATGAACACGGCTGACGCGTGACGCGGTAGGGGTAGGTAAACACATAGCACCTAACTTTTCAGGGCTCTGCTCGGTAGAGAATACCGGCACCCCACCGGGGTATTTTTGATGGGCGTGCCGAACTTTCTGAAGAGTCGGGTACCGGTACATATTGAGGTTGTACCGAACGTACCGAGGTGTTGAGTACCGGTAACGGGTTTGTACCGAACCATACCGGAGTGTTCGGTAGGGCATTAAGGCCATACCGAACTACTTCGGCAGAGTGCATACCCCCGGTATACTTTGGTATGTACCCTATCGAACATATCCCCCTTGTAAACTTTTTATTTCTGGGGATCCTCACTCGAGGAAGTCAGCGCCTTAACCCTTTCAGTGTACAGAAAGCGATTTATTAGTCTAACTCCAAGTAAATTGTCCCCGAAACAAACACCGCAGTCGTACCAGTCCTAAAGGGGCTACCCTAACCCTAACCCAACAACTGTTTTTTTACTATAAAAACGACATGCAAGCCAACCCCGATGCACTGTTCCATGGGCTAGGCATCCAACACAAACTATTGTACAGTAGTACACACCAGCTTTCAACGGTGTTGGGTAGTTTGTTGCAATGGTTTGAGGTGCTTCGTCGGTGAGAAACAGCAATGGTTGGGCTTTCTCTTGTCGCGGCTCGGATGATCAGCGTGTTGGCTTCACCCATTGCATCTTCACCACTTGCTCCCCCCGGCGTTGATGTATGCCCTGTCATGTGCGTCGGGGCACATGCAGCTTGTCCCCTGAGTATCTGGTGCTTCCCACCGTGAACGCGGGTAGCGGTAGCTACTGTAATATTAGTTAGCGCAGGGACTTACGTGAAAAAGTGTGGCGAGCTGGGCGAGCTTAAACAATAATTTTGCCAATCCGCCGGGGGATTAAAACCAAAGGAAAATCTCGAGCAGATCAGATCCCGTTTTGGAGATCTAGCTCTTTTTGAATACATAGATCCTTGATCTATATGATCTGCGGAATCTAGATCATCTTTTCCGGTTGGGATATGTACGATCTAGCTCTTACACGCATGTTTGCCTGGGTGGGGCATATGTGTGATCTAGAAAGTTGGTAATAATTCATTCATTTTGCAAATGAGGGAGAACGATTATATATTATGCCCCCACCCCAAAACGTCCCCTGCGAATGAACGCCTCTGTCCGTGCTACTCTGCAAGTTCCTGAGGACTTCTGTCCTGCGGACAAGGCTGTCGTCTGTTCAGGAAACTACATCCTCACCCAGGCAGAGGTAGACGCGGCCCACATATCAAACACTGCCACCGTGGCAGCTACTACTCCTCCGCTCGGTGATGAGGGGGGAACCAGCAGGGTGCTGTCGGATGGCAGCAGTGATTCGCAGTCGTGGTTGCTCCATCCTGATATTTCGGTCGGTGAGAGCAAGGACGGCGCCGCACTCACTCGTGAGACGCAGCAGTTTGGTGTTTCGATGACGTCCAGTGGGTTGTTGGGGTGTGTCAGGTCTCTGTTCGGATTCAGTTTGGTTGCAGTGTTTTTGTCACGCTGCCTGGACAAAGGGCAAGCAACGTCATCGAACAACATGCTGTGGATCTCGCTATAGGAATTCACGCTGGCGGATATTTGTAAATGTCTTCAACTAACATGCTGTGCGTTCGCAGGAAGCAGAAAAAAATGTTGAACGCGATGCAAGCAGTAGACTAATCACACAACGATCAACTTTTTGTTTTCTAGCGGGAAATTCTGGTCATCGGACCTGGCACGAAGATTCAGGCACGCGAGGCTGGAAATGAGCCCTTATGTTTTGGCGCCGTCGTAAAATAGAAACCTCGCCTCGCTCGTAATCATTTAACGTTTGATCCAAGCAAGCAGTTTGTTGTGTTTAACGTCCTTTCTTTCCTCCTCTCCGTGTTGCCACAGAGGCCTCAGTATCTCTAGTAAACGACAGCCACCTGCCTTACGCCGGCGACCACCTAGCGTTCAGTTTCGAGGTGGAGAACGGCGGCACAAGCTCTCTGGTGGGGTGAGTGACCCCCCCGTCGCTCTTACGATGGTTGAAACTTTATTTCGAGCGAATGCGAATTTTCTAATTTTGACAACGCCAAACGCAAACACCTTGACGGCAAGTACTACAATAAGCATCCGGCTACGCGAGATCGTAGCTACAGCTTATTTACGATATTAAGGCGATCATGGTAATAGCTCTGGTGAACGAAAGCTTTAGTACCGCACTGTGCAGAAACCTATATCTCAGTCAAACTCCAAGTAATGTCTCCCCACAACGGGACTCCTCTCTTAACAGTCGTACACCAATTTTTTTCTAAGGATCCCTTACCCACACCTATGATGCAAAACTGTGACTTCGAGGGAAAGGGACGTACAACCCAAGGGACTACCGGTATCTCATGGCCTTTTTCGCAAAACCGCGTAAGATAGTTCCTCAGATACACTTGAGCGAAAAAGCGCCAATCATATACCGGGTAGGTTTTACTGTAGTATAAGCGTCATGATCATACTCCGTCGTACATATCTGGTACTGGTAGGTTTTAGTGTAGGCGTAGCAAGGCGTAGCAAGGCGTGACGAGCCAATTTGACCGCTCTTAAGCCCGTGTCTTCTCTTACTATGGGAGCTCTCAAGCCGCGGTACCAAAACGAATATTATTAGCAGTGCCATCATAAATAACAGCGATCGTTTGTTTTTCCCCCGATGGGCCATACCACAGGGTGTCCTTGACCGTCGCACTCTTGGAGAAAGCTGGGATCGCCATGGACTGCCCGCCTTCATTGGATGGAGAGCTAGTTGTCGCTCCAGGAAGTGGTTTGGTCTGCTCCGCCATGCTTGAGTTGACACAAGATCACATCGAGGGGGCGCTACTAGGCGCCACGGTCGTCGCTCGGGGGGGGGCTAGCGACGGTCAGGCCGTGCTGGCCGAGAAGTACTTGGAGCAGGACCTCGAGCAGGCGGTGGGGCTCTCTGTAGGTGCGACGGCAGGCAGGACTCCTCGTCCGTGGGGCTCAGTGTCTGGCTTTTTGATAGCCGGGTGTGATCAATCAATCAATCCCGGATACAGCATTATTGATGATTCGTGTAATCCACCCTGCTGTTACAGGGGAACATAATAGCAACCATCACCTAATAATAGGGTTTCGTAAAAATAAAGGCATTTATACAAAATGCCGGGTGTGTTTTTTCGGGTTCATCGTAGTTTTTGACTACTATGGCCCCCCGCAATAGTATGTATCGGCTGTTGCTCTTCGTCGTGCCGGAGTTGGGCCAGGCGTATGCAGTAGAGTTATATGCACGAGGAAGGATGTGTCGCTCTACTGTGTTTTTTTTTTGTCGGTATCAGTGTACCGTTAAAAAGTATCAACCCTAACTACGAGCGAAGCGAGTTTTCTAATTTGCGACGTCTGCCAAAAACAAACAGGGGCTCATTTCCAGCTTCCGCGTGCCCGAAATTTCTGTGTCCCGTGCAACCACCGGAATCTCCTGTTTTAAAATAGAACTAACCGCTGTATGACTGCTGCTTGCATCGTGCCAACGCACACAGTTGACGACACGGTTGCAAACTTCCACCAGCACGAGTCCCTGGTGTAACATTTCGTCGTCGCTTAAATCCGTACCTTGTTGTTTGGTTTCATTGAGGCCTCTCTGCTACGATCAGCCAGAGACTCCCACCCAGGGCTGCTACCCCCGCGGTTGATTCGCCTGTGATCGACGTGGCACCTCATCGCAGAGAGTAGTTTCTCCGATAAAATAAGCACGAGCAGGTTCAAAGATTACTACCAGGTATGTAGTATTATGATCAAGGTGGGGACACGAGGTATCCCCTGCAGGTTTGCCTACGAGCGCGTCGCGTTGCCACTCAAACGTGTGTTGATTGTTCAGAGAGATAGAAGAAGATAGCCTTTATTCCGTTCCGTCACGATGAGACTAAGAAAGGGGCTCGTTGCCTCGCCCCTGTAAACCCCTGCTTTCCTATCCAGACATGCCTCCCAAGTAATACTAATACGATCCCGTAGGTAATTACTGCGTAATTGCCTTCTAACAAAGCAGTACCATAACACTGCACATTGTCGGATGGCCAAAACATAATGACAATGACACAATACTTGATTTTCTGCTATTTCATCGTAGTTTTTGATTCCACCGGACACACGCTACGATAGAGGTACACCATTTTTTTTCTGAGGCTCCTCACTTTATGAGCTCTGTGCTTCACCCCACAAACAGATTTTGAGCGTAAACTAAAAGGGCAACCCGACTAAAAAAACCCACGACCTCTAGGTATACAAAAAAAAACATATTGCAAGAAACAAGAATGACATTCTGACGATTTTGGGCGAAGGAGCCCCGTCCTTCAGAAACAAAAAACGTCAAAAAGTGCAACCTCTATCGTAGCACGCATCTGGTCCGATATTAGAAGAGTGTCGATATGTTGGACATATCTCGATACGTTTGGCCAATCTTACTCAGGATGTAAACATTGGTCCCGGCGCCACCGTAGCATTACGTAGGTGCCCTAGAAATCCCTGAAGGAGAGTTCGGATAGCTCCTTTTAACATACGTGACCCATGCTACGATAGAGGTGTTGTTCCATGATGTTTTTTCTGAGGCTCTTCACTTTCGGAGCTCCATATCACACTCGAAAACTGTTTTTGAGCAAACTGGAAGGGCAGTCAGATGAATAAGCCCATGGACTAGGCATTAAAAATATCATATTGCTAAACAAAAATGAAATTCGGACGCTTTTGGGTTAAGGAGCTCCGTCATTCAGAAACAAAAAAGCCAAAAAGTGCTACCTCTATCGTAGCACGCGTCTGTTCAGGTTTGGGCACTCCGCGACTGAGTTTGCTTTAAGCAAGGTACCAATGGGAAGATTTGGAAGATGTCGTGGTACCTTATAGTTCGGCCTCATTCTGTATCTTTCCTTTGACAAGGGTGGTAACCTAACGGGCTCATCAGTGCTGGCCCTGGTGTGCGTTGTAAATGTCACGAGTGTTTGTGAAACTAAGCAGAAGAACTGGAGAAGGAGCGAATGTGCAGTATCGTACGCGAGAGGAATTTTAGATACATTAAAGACTTTCATGAACGTAGAAATTGAAGAAACTGTATTTTCAACGTGTATCACGAACACAATACTGCTGCTGCGGCAGAACATTTCCCCCACAGCTACCAAACGACGGTCAACTCCATTTGAGTATCGTTTGTTTATTAACCCGGTTCTTGTAAGCTGTAGCCAAAGGATTCATCAATAATGTTTCTGGTCTGTGGTCTCCGTGTTCTGTTTCCAGAATGAAATTATGCCAAGCAGCTCGCGTGCTCATCTACAATGTCGTATTCGTAGTGCGAGGGATCTTGTATTTATCTCCGTGTTCCGTAAAAAGGGATATTTTAGATGCTCGGGTTTTCAAGGTGTATAACGCATACAACGTTGCTGCGGTTTATACCACTCAACAGCCCCCTGTATTCCATTTAGTCTAAGTAAAGCCGACAAACCGGCGATGGACTACCACCGACAAGCACCATCTTCTACACGACCGGGTGCTTACCTTGCACTGTGTACATGAGTTTTTTTCACACATGCTGACCTGTTGGTCTATGTGAGTAACCTAGTGTTTGATGTTAAAGTGTTACAGAGGAGGAACTCGCGTACATGAAGTATTGTAGCGAGGCCTCGTGGGTCTATACCCAATTTTTCGTAATGGTTAATGACGTAGATAGATCATCTTGGAGGTTCAAGGTGTATAACGGACGCGCAGCTGCGGCGGCAGGAAATGGCGCCCGGACGTCACTTGTGCTGTGTTCATACCTAGCCATTCGAACAGGTGGAAGACTCCTAACTACGTATTAATCGTCAATCTGCCCCGACGGTTATATCGCCTATACCAACTTCATGGTTGTTCAACGCGAGCATATATAGAATGTTACATTTATAATTTGGACAAGCAACGAAATTAGTAAATGTGTATCATCACCGCGCAAGTACCCTCGTTCGCCTATAAAAAACGCAAAATAAACAATGTGTTCAAGCGTTAACGCTGGAAGGGGTTTCTTGTTAGACCGCCTATCGCACGGACTGTTTTTGAGGCTCCGAGACAACTGAGTGCCTTTGCCCAAAGTACGTGTTTCTCTCGACGGGACGGTCACACACACCAGTACACTCGTGAGATCACCCCGCGTAGTGTTTCGATATAGGTTTTGCGGATGTTTTCCGTTTGTCCAAGTTCTCTGTTTGATTGTTTGTCCATGTTTCCAGTGCTGATGTCCATATTGACTAAAAAAACACCAAACCTCCACTATTGTTGGGCCCAGTTCTAACAATCACGAACTTCGCGAGAAAACGGACTGGTTTCGACAAAAACAATATTAGACCACACACGTCGCTTATTCAACACCAAACATCTGAGAAGAAGGACGGGCATGCGAGTGTATAGAAGAGGCCCGGTTACCACTCACGAGCAGCGACGACACGCTCTACGGCAGGAGCGGCATCGTACATTACTGGGCTTCTCACCTGACTAGCTTGAAACTTTACACAACAACCGCGTTAGAAATATGGAAGCTAATCCCGATAAACAAAGTTCCCATAGGCTGGGTATCTGATGAAACATCTAGCGAATATATAGTAGTAAATTACACATCGACCCAAAACACATTGCGAAGCTTTCCATGGAATGGTTGATAAGCTCCGTGCGCTTGAAATGTGTATGCCTAAATATACATGGTTTGCCGTAGCACTGTTCGGACGGGAATGTCTCCTCTCCAGACGGTGTTCACACGGGAGGCGTTTTTTGGTTTGTTTATGTCAGGCGTACTGCTGCCAGCGTGAGCACAGGACGCGCAGCGCAGCCCTTATAGGTAGCCACGGGTGGCCAACAGCCGCCTTGTTGCACTGAATACGATCGAGCCTTTCGTAGACGGGTTTGCAACGACATATATTCGCACGGACAAGGCCTCGTGCGGTACACTCTTCGTGTATGTTTTTTAGATAACTGTGTTTTTATATGTCTCCTTAAACGCATCATCGACGGACATCTCCGGCCCGATGACGTTTAGATATACCTGGCCGCGCTTTCAACAGGTCCGACTCTCTTCGCTGGAAGGGGGGAGGTGGTGATAACGGTTTTCGCTCCTCGGAGACTTCGTTGCTACCGGGCGACAATACTAGCACTCCAATGAAATCTTCGACAAACAATACAAGCTGTGAGATTCCGGGCGTACTTAGTGTACTAACACTTCCGATGACAGAGTGCTTGTTATATACCGGGATGCGACAGCGACATCTGCAATGTAGATTTTTAACACTCAAGACATTTAAATCACCTCTAACTCGCAACCGTGAGGTTTCTCGCCCCCACGCGACTGCGATGATACCCTGAGGCCGCTGGCAATAACAAATTTAAATATATACCGGTATATGGTAGTCGACACGCAAATGGCTGTTTAACTTCTCCGAAAGCATTACCAAACAGCCGAAGAGTCGCCCAATCGATCTGGAGGGGGGGGGGGACGACGTGCGCGTGATCCCCGACGGCTTTATCGTTCTTGCGCGACCATACCACCTAAACCAAATTCAGCACGTACAAACTGCAAATCTCCGAACACCGCAAGGTTTACGGCAGAAAAACATTTGCTACATTCTCGAAGGCGATAGCGACACCTAAATTGTGCATAACAGACAAATTGGCCATATTGCAGCTTCTACCTCACAAGCTTAAAGTCAACCCCTCTCTACACCACCGTGATGGCACTCTGCGGAATCCGAACCATATTTGTGCTAGACACTACAACTGCAGGCCATATCCTTTTGGAATATGACCAACAAGCGCACGATAGAAGCATACAAACAAACCCAAACAATGTTACGGAACATCCAGTTAGAAACTGACATATCACAAGATATACACCAACACACACTATTTTACGGGGCCTACAGTGTGCAGCACCCCTTTTACGCCACAGCTCGATGGCGAGGTCAATGCGTCAGATCCGGGGCTTGTGGACTGTCCTATGGAGACTATGGCACGTTGCGCTGAACACATAAGGACAACATGACACAGCGTGAAACCAGACGAAGCATGGTGGTTTCACATCCTGACGGTGTCCAAGCGCTGAAGAATGCCATCATGCGACCGTTAAAGCACCAAGAACTGGACCTGAACAACGTAGCGAGGAGTGTGGAAGCATAAGAAAGAAATCACGTTTTGTTAATGCATCGGCAGCCGAATCAAGTTGGGCCCCTACCAACAGTTCGTACGTGTGGTGTACCGGGAAGAGGAATTATTTAATGGTTGTTGTATTGATTGTGCCTCCCGATACATACGGGATACGACCCGGCAAGCGGGTTGATATCGTGTGTAGTTCTATCAGCAATGCTGCTTCGCAGACACTCCAAACATCTGGTGTCCAAATATTTAGATGCGAACGTAGTCCTATCACGCGGAGGCATCACTATGGAATGGTAATCGCGACACACCGTCGAAACCCAAGCTCATACTCCGTTATTGGTAAATAATTGAAATATATACAAGCTGGATCCTCTAGAGAGGCCCTGCGAGAGGCAGATCATACTACTGTATTCAACAAGTCGCATGGTCTTCCTTTTCCGCAATCTTCTCGATTTCACGCCGGCGTCTGATCAACCATAGTCACAATCCGAACTACCCAGCATGCTTGGTGCTTCACCTGCCTGTGCCTTGCAACTAGATTTGGGCGTTACTCGTTTCGCGTCCAACATATTCTGACGCCAGAAGAGGAGTGAAATCCGTGAGAACTAGCCGAACGGAATATATCGGTTTGGTCTAAAAGGAAAGATCACGGTGTTACACACAGTGCGCGACGGTGACTGCAGTGTCAAAACATCTACACATAATGTGGATGGACGTTTGTCTGTGAATCCGTGGCCTACCGTAGTTGTGTGCAGAGCAATTCACGCCGCGAGAAAGGCATGACGTTATGAATGATATATACCACGCCTGAATCGTCAACAAAATGACTCAATATGTCTACATGTGGCATTTGTAAGTGAGTAAAACGACCTGTGTGGGTTTCAGGTTCTCGATCCCACCGTCGCATGGATATTGTCCCGAGTAGGTCCCACCTTTCGCCGAGGTCATGGATATCCTTACCATTTTGTAAGTTAAAACTGTGGTCACCCATATTCCTGGACTATTTGTTGTCGTCAGCAGTGATATTGTCCCGTGACAAGTAATCCCTGTGGGGAGGAACGCGAGGTTCGTGCCTCGCACTCACTCTCTCTTCCATCCCATCATCGTCGATGGTAATTCTCGTGGGATCATCATTACCTATCCATATCAAAGCCTGGGGTGTCCCCCACGCTACCCTCTAAGAAAGGAAAGTGCCATAGATGTTGAGTCGAACTGGGGGTCCTCCACATTGGCGTCGACGGTAGCAGACTCACGCCTGTGGTAGTTATTAGTTCTCGTGAAAAAGGGTATGGATTATTGTTCGGGAGATTTTTGTTCACATCGTACGAAGAGAAACACCACACCTGTAGAAGAACAATCCAAACCGTCTTTGAATACCAAGAACAAGGGCAAACGCCCGCGGGTGTCAACCTTCATATACCACGTCGCAGTTACGGGCAGGCGGAAGTCGATAGCTAGCGGCGTTACCTGTCATTTTAATATCCCCAGCAACTAGCCTGAAAGGTCTTCAGACAGACGGCTATGGGTAATGGGAGAAACGCCCTCCATGGCTGACTCGGTGTGGGCATCTATTTAGGGCTGCTGCCCCGTGCCGGGCGGACATTAGACACGAAGCCGCGTTCAACTGCTGGGTATTATACAAGGTACCAGTACCAAACCGCATCTGGTATTGACACACAAAACAATTAGTTGAGGGAGGGGCCAACATCATATGTCCAGGACACATGTATTTGTTGTTCTGAATACAGGGTTCGTCCTCGTCGTGCTCACGCAGTTCTGTACCATCTGCCGCCTGCGCCAACAAGGCGCAGGACCCGACCCCAAACCTTAGTACACATAATCAGGTGTGCTGACGAATACTATACTTTAAGGTTGAGGGGTGGTCACGTGTTTCATTCAAAATGCCACCCACAAACAGTTTTGTACACCTGGGGGAAATGTTCGCAACATCCAAAAATATTGGTACTGAGTGATATATGGACACACAGTGCAATAACGATACGTACGGTACTAGGTACTGTTTACCATAGAACGTTTCATCGTGGCGTTTGCAAGCGCGGGGGTAGACCAGCATTTGTTTTGCGGCTCTGTGAGTAGATTTTTGTTTGGATATCGAAAACAAATGTGTCGACGAAATCTACCATACTTCTAACAAACATATTCGAGGTCACTCAAGTGTATGAATTGTCCCATACAAGCGAAACATACCAGGTGGAAATAATTGCGAAGACATCGCTATAATACCATGTGGATCCCAGCTACAATCAATGGACTACAAATAAATCGCCTACGACTCTTTGGCATTGTTTCTGTTGAGCAAACACATCACACTTTGTTTTGATTTCGAAACCGATGGTACGACTATCAATCATTTTTCAGCACAACCAATTGAAGCCTTGATTTCTACCGCAAAAACGAAACTAACCCAATGAGACAAAGATGCGACGGAACCCCTATAGCCCGTGGTCTCCAGGTACAACTGGTGGATAACACGTGAATTGTCCACTTATTATCGGCATTCTATCCCTTTTCAGCAAACACACACTACTTGGGGGGTTCCAACCGCGACTGACAATCGTTCTGTGGGTGGATCCAAATGAGCCCAGTTGTTTGCGAACCAGTGGTAAACAAGATTCTATAGATCTCTCGACGCACCTCGGTGAGGCTCAGCCAGACGCCGGTGTTCCATGCAGGGTCGTCAAGGCAAAGCCTGATGTCCTCAGTTTCGTCGGTGTTCAGGGTCCAGTCCTGGTACCCAAGCGTCGAACCGCTGGACGTGATGGTGCTGTGGTGGCTGCCGTTGTCGAACACGTCCAGCGTCCGGGTTCTGGTATTGCCTTTGTGGAAGGCGATGCGCATGGTGACGATGTCCTGGGGTTCCTCGAAGGAGTAGGTGATGCAGCAACCGTCGTCTTCATCAGAGCTGGCGAGGATATCGCCCTTGCACGACCAGCGAGAGTTGGCTGAGAGATTGCTGTCGCGAGTGTTGTCGGGCCTACACCCGCTCGGGCTGCAACCAGAGCCTGACGTATTCGTATCGTACCCGTTGGCGTCCACGTCGACCCAGGTCCTGATGCTTGCTTCAACGAGGGCTGGAAAGGGAACAGTGGGCGAGGGGGAAGTTGCCGACAGGGTGCAAGGCGAGTATACCCTCAGGATGTTGTCGAACATTACTGTTTGTTCTGGTAGGTACGTATATTTTGACAGATTGGTTTTGTTTACATTTTACCTGGTTTATCGTACTTGACCACGAACCGTCAGAGAATGGTAGTTTACATCGCATTACTTATCCCCACCACCAGCTGTGAACATCTGTTCAACAGGGTAAGATTTTCCATATGTTCCCTGTCCAGAATTGATTTTTTATGTATTGGGTTTCGGACATATACTAGGAGAATACTGAAATTGTATTTCTCTCTAGGAAAAAGACTTAGTAACTATTGTTCACCAAACCATTCAGCCCGACAAACCCCACGGGCCTGAACATGTGTTGCGGGGCTCACGAACGTCTGTATATATTCTGTGATTGACTGAGCAGAAGATTTCAACTGCCGTTATTGACCATTCCCCACCAGCGTTCAGAGCCTTGTTCCTTTACTCTGCGAAATCACGCGCCTGTCTGTGCCTAATTTCTCGGGGATACCCATCCGTAGTAGCAACCGGTACATGTTAGTACCAGCCAAACATTTTTCAATTTTATGATGGAATGGAACAAAACCCAGACCCTTTCCACCAGCCTCGCGTCCACCAAATATCCGTGTCCCGCGTTCCCCACGGACTTCCCCAAAACCATGAAACCGACGAACGGTAGCGTGTTAAACTATCCCTGCCGCCGAAACCTGAACACGAAAAAGTAAGAAATTCGTCGGTCGTATAGCCGCTCTTTTATGGGCCACCCTCGGGCGGACCAAAGAACACGGCAGTCGTCGGAAAATAAACGTTCGGTGAACGATTTGGATCTGAATCTATATTTTGCGTTAGTTAACATGGCGACCTTTCATGACGCCCTCACGCAGAATGACACCCCTCCTGTGCTAATAATATTGTATTTGTCGAAGTAGTTCGCGAACGGCAGTATGAGAGAGAGTAGGTCGAAAGCAAACTTTTGGTGTCGGGCGCCGGATCGATCAGGTGCCGTATCATTACAAAACAATCATTTCAGTCAGCATACCTCTGCTACTCTTTGCCGAATTGGTACAATGGAAGTTTCTCCGGCCGCTGATATTGATTCAACTTGGACTTCGTCGAAAAGCCAACCTTCATTTGTAGTGGACGAACTACCTGGGCTACTCGTTCGATCGTTCGTAGCATCCTATGCGAGTCGCTTTTACCAGCCTTGGTAACACATATCATACCAGACAAAGTGTGAAATCTACGTTCCTTTCTTGATTGTTTAACGGCGAGTTTTCTTTTTCGTCTGTTCGAATATTACGAAACACGAGGCGGCTTCGACCCAACCGAACCCGAACGCTAACACTAACCTTATATCAAACCTAACCAGGCCATGGTCCCCAGCCGAGCGCGGCTTCGCTGCGCTGTTTGGACAATCTAAAAACAAATTTGCGAACCACCTCAACAATCGCAATAACCTTGGTGGGTCAACAACACCGAAAACACTACTGGACGTTTGGTTCTACGCGGACACAGCATGGTTTAGATAGCAAACAGGAGCTCCAGACAGATTAAATGTCTTGCTTCAGAGCAATGTCGTTTCAGGCACATATCCAAGTGCCTTAACATCTCCTAGACGCCACAACGAACACGGTGTGCGTTGGTCGGGAGATGGCCCAAAGCGTGTTGGTACTAATGGAGCTATGTCGGTCTTTTGCGGAGTCATGGACTGTCGTTGTTTTACCAGAAACAGTATCGATGCTAGGGCTGGGCGCTGGGTGATTCAGTCAGTAGCGATTATACTGTCTACAACGTCGATCACTATACTGGATTGCAGCAGTAATGAGCGAATCAAGTAGCGAAACGGACGAGCGTAGCTTTTCCAATCGCCCCCACCCCGGCTGGCGAGGGGCTCCCGCTAATGACGCCGGAGGCTGCAAAAATGAAACAATTGTTTTTAAGTTAATTTCCTGTCAACCGGGGCTCAATGATGAAAATTTTAGGGGCCGGGGGTGGTTGCGGTAATCGTTATATATAGTAACAAACCAAACCAACACTTGCATTGGTTACGAATTGTATATTATTGTTTAGGGCGTTGATAGAAAACAATTCAACTGTGTATCGCGACCATGTCGGGTTTTTTTTATGTACTCCGTATGCTGCAGCACTTCGGCCCTCGGTATCCTCGCGTACGTCGGTCAGTGGCAAAGTTCAGGATTAACCATACCCCTCTTAAACAAGGCTTACAGGTGAGTATACTGGCGAAATTTCTTCTGGTAAATTTGATCGCCTGTTCTTCGTTATTTATATTTCGTGGTAATCTCCATGGCACCTTCTTGGTAAACCGTTTTAACACGCCAGGATGATAGCGGAAATACACACTTGAGACCCGCTGCATCGACCGTACCAACTACGAAAATACAACATTCGACATTAAACAGACCAAAATTGGGAATGACAATATGCGACCAGAGTCGTCAGAGCGAGAACAATATGAGATAAAGCTACTTCGAAGTCGGCATCGCATACACCTGCATTCAGCATGCATTGTACGTCTGGGTTCTTACCTGAGGCAGTGCCGGCGGTGGCAGCGTAGATGGTGGCCAGGATAGCGAAGGAACGCATGGTGATAGAGTCTTGGGTAGGAGTATAGGAAGTAAG
>JAYJME010000625.1:0-20990 GCA_036873775.1 Costaria costata | reverse complement strand
AGGACAGGACAGGACAGGACAGGACAGGACAGGACAGGACATGACAGGACAGGACAGGACAGGACAGGACAGGACAGCAGTTTCGCTTGTTCCACCGCCAACGCGCGCTATCGTACACTGCTTGCCCCCATCAGGACACGGGCAAACCCGACTGCTATACCTCCATCAGATACACGGGCAAACCCGACTGCTACATACCTCCATCAGGGACAGCGCCTGCTTCCATTCCCCCCCATTGCGGCAGGCCGCGATAGCCGCGCTGTAAGTCACGACGTCCACCCCCCGTCGGGCACGTGGCGCTGCCTGCGCATCCCGGAGCAAGAACACCGCCTCCTTCCACAGACCCTGCCGGCCGCACAGGCTGATGGCCTGCAAGGACGGGAGGGGCACATTCTCTGTTCGTGTACTGAACCCTCTAACAGTATGGCCATTGGTGGAACAGGTAAAATATTCGGTTGTTTGGATGGAGCAAGGAATATTCTAGGCAGTTTGGCTCAGGTTGTTCGGCAAAATATCCGTTGAAATACGGACATGCACGATTATGGTCTGTACGCAGGTGCAGGTTACGACGTTTTTTGACTTCCTGATGGGCTTAGCTGCCTTGCGGCTCTTCACTCCTTTTAATCCTTCTGCTGCCTCCTTTAGTTTCTCCATCTATTCCTTTCTCCTGGCCTGGGGAACGCAACTTATCGAATATCTCTGTGTGTTTGCTTATCGAATATCTCTGTGTGTTCGCTAAACTTATTGAACTATCGCGGTGAGGCCCAGACAGAGTCTTCATCACCTCTGGTCCCAATCCTACAAAACAGAGCGTTAACGATGGCAATGGAAACTTAACGTGTGGGAAAGGCGTGTAAAAAGTAACGCCTGGACTGTACCAGTATGCGGTAGGGCCAAAGGGAAAGAAAAATTGCCGCGAATTTGATACGCGCCTCGTGTTCAGAGGCCGGCCAACCTGAAGGAGCCGACAAACCGCAAGGCAAGCAAGAGCGGCCGGGGACCAACATCGTCACCGCGCACGGGCACGGTAAGCGCGTTGTTTTGACTCGTGCATGCACGCCTTCATGTGCATCTGGCGTCCACGCCGCAGAATATTTTGCAATCGGCAGCATGTGGATCGTGGCGACTGGCTCGCTACCGAATGTTGGACTCTTCTTCCTGTGCGAATCGCGTTGGACCAGTAATCGGCACACGGTGCTTACCCCCAAACTGATGTTAATATATGTGTTTCGTTTCAGAGGTGTCGGCTTCGCAAGGCGTAAACGTACCTCATTCGACGGCGATACAATGACGACGCCGCCGCTATGTATACCCTGAATTGCTTTTCCGGTGACCGTGGCGGGTAGTTATACAAGACGCGGCCTACACAGGGGTTGAGGGCCAAAGCTATCCGGTGCAAAGCTATCCGGTACCGTACCCTTGCGCTTGACGATCCGCCATGCACCCTTCACCGGCTTGCACCCCTTAAGACTTGCGCTCTCTGACCACAGCCATGACCAACTCACGGCAACATCAACGTGTGCTTCGGTTTAAGAGAGAGTTAAGAGAGGGGTAGGCATGACCGCGTGGTACGGTATAGGGGTGGGCATGACCGCATGGTACGGTATAGGGGTACAGTGACAACTATTTTTTCCGAGCCTTCTGATTGGAGGAGCTCCACACCTCACACGACAATCGCATTTTGAGAACATTTTGTGAGCCAAGCCCCGGTACCCAGTGCTGGTTAGTAGGTATCTAAAGCAAAACAAATATTGCAAAACACACATCCGTTGGGCATCATAGCTCCTTACGATGGTTGTTGAGGAGTCTCGTCAGCGAGAAACACACAATGGTTGTTGATGAGTCCTGTCAGTGACAAACACACAATGGTTGTTTGGGGACTCCCATCAGTGAGAAACACACAATGGTTGTTGAGGAGTCCCATCAGTGAGAAACACACGATGGTTGGTTAGGAGTCCCGTCAGTGACAAACACACAATGGTTGTTGAGGAGTCCCGTCAGTGACAAACACACAATGGTTGTTGAGGAGTCCCGTCAGTGATAAACACGCAATGGTTGTTGAGGAGCCCGGTCAGCGAGAAACACACAATGGTTGTGGAGGAGCCCTGTCAGTGAGAAAACACAATGGCTGTTGAGGATTCCGGTCAGCGAGAAACACACAATGGTTGTTGAGGAGCCTCGTCAGTGAGAAACACACAATGGTTGTTGAGAAGTCCAGTCAATGAGAAACACACCATGGTCGTTGAGGAGCCCCGTCAGTGAGAAACACACAAAGGTTGTTGAGGAGTCCGGTCAGTGACAAACACACAATGGTTGTTAACCCGTTTTTTGAGCCGGAAACGGTTTTTGGGGACAAAACTACTTGGAAATAGTGTGGTTTACGTTTTGGGGGTAGTGAAAGGGTTAGGGAGTCCCGTCAGTGAGAAACACACAATGGTTGCTGAGGAGCCCAGTCAGTGAGAAACACACAATGGTTGTTGAGGAGTCCGGTCAGGGACAAGCAAGGGTTGGGGGCTCAGAAAGTGCAACCCCTACCGCAGCACAAACAATGGTTGGGGCTCTTTTTAGACGACACCGAGGTTCTCTCCCCCCATCGTATATAGCTGTCGCCATTCTTTTTCCTCGCCTTGTTATACAGGGAGACGTTGGGCACGAATTTGGCGACGCGCATCTCGGCGATCGCTCCCAGCGCCGCCCGCGGCCCCCCACCCCCACCGAGGGCCGCGTGGAGCACGGCGGTGTGCACCCTGCGCGAAGGGATGGACGGAACAGACAAAGAAACAAATGGATCACCCCCGCAAGCGCGGCGTGGACGACTCAGGTCACAGCGCAGCAACTTAAAACCGGCGCAGTACATCTGCAAAAACGATGGAGTTCGCACGCCAACATTTCAGTGGTTGTAGTAGAGGGCCACACGTAATCGCGCCCGATCGCTGGGCTCGGCCGTGTACCACCGTGCCACGTATCTGGAAATCTTTAGCCGGCACCACTGCAATCATCGTTTTTTTTTTAAGCACAAGAAAAAAGCTGGAGGGCAACCAAAAACACAGGGAGGTGTGTACATTCTCCGAGACCCCGACTTGCGCCCTCTTACTCTGCAAGATTTCCCGAGCCCTTTCGCTTCTTGCGCCACGCGACATAAAAAAGGCTCCGTATTCAAGTTCCCATCGCGCGCCACACGACACAAAAAAAGCCTCCAAACAAGCTTCGATTGCCCGAGTACATACCCTCGACCCACCTCCCGTCAAGCCGCAACCCCGACGACTTTGCCCGCGCCACCACAGCGGAGGCCTCCTCCCACGACCCCTTTGCCGCCGCCGCCCTGATCTCTTCAGCTAAACCGACCAACTGTGGGTCCCTGCCACGCCCCCCCCCGCGCCCCCCCCCTCTCCTTCCGGCATCTCGCCCTCTCCCGCTTATTCTAAGTCGCGTGCTGTTGTCCCGGTTCGCTCCACGAGCGTGGTTGCTGACAGGGATTCCGCGCCCTCCCGTGGTTATGGTAGTGCCGCGATTAATATCTCTGTCGTCGGTAGCACCTGTGTCGCCGGCGTTACCGACGGATACATACCGACAGCCGCGCGCGTAAAATAGCGGAGATGACGAGAGAGCACCATGCTGTTGTAAGGGGTTGCCTCTTTTTTTACATCGATCTCGGGTCTTCGGGTGGAGGGTGGCGCGTGAAGCGAGCCGCGTGCCGTGGCGGTTTGAGAAGGTAGTGCGTCGGTGAAAGGCGGCAGGCGGGTGGGGTACGAGGTGCCGTCGACAAGGGGGAGACGCCGCGCACAGCGACCGAAACGCGACCGGCTTAACCAACCACGTAGCAAATAGCCTGACCAGACTCTCTAGGCAGATGCGAGAGGGTTCAAACTTGCCGACTCATTGTTTGTTTCTTCTACTATTAGCACCACCCTGTCGGTGACAGGTGAGGTAACTGCCGAGTCTGAGACCTTCTGCGTTCAACCTTTCCCACGCAGGAAAACGAGTTATCGCAATGGCTTCAAACTTGATGCTCGTGGGGTGCAGCGATGATATAGCGGCGGACATATGTGCAACATCAGCGACACCGGCTTGACAAAAGGCGCAAAAAACTTATTACCATACTCGTAGTACAGTAATCAGAACCTATGACGGGCACGGGCCCCAAAAAATACTGGTATACAGTATGCACATATTTTAACACATCGTCGGTCGCCCCGGTGGTCTAGCAATGGTAGATAGTCTCTTAAGGCCACGCAGGAACCCTAAGGAACATGTTGCAAAGCACGCGCGAGTAGGCGTTTCGCCAAAAAATACAAACCACTTGGAAATAGAGTCAAAATTTCATAAGCAAGATCCCATGTTTTGGGATATAAAGAACGGATGCAAATATACGAGAATCAAGAGTTTGCTTGCCAATTTTTTGCTCTCTTTTGAGCCCAATACTTGACTACCTCAAACGGGAACGAAATGTCTCGTCCCGCCGTTTTCTCGGAAACGCTATGTTGATACTTCAGACGCTCCGCAAAAACCCAGCTAACTTGTGATGAAAGCAGTTTTTTCATACGTGTTGTACCCATGGTACTACGTACTAGCGCGCAAAATACAAAATCGTCAAATTTGCAACTTTTTCTTGACTTTTTTGAGATGCTGGCTAGCAACTTTAACTTCGACTTCACGAAGTCATCTCCTGAGTCGTTTGTGGCTGCCTACGACTGCTGCCCGGTGCACCCGACGCCGTCACGCACCCCACACTGAGCGTGGCCCAATTTCACGGGCTGTGGTTGCTTGCGAGGAGATGTAGCTGTTCGCAAGTGAAGTGCAAACGTTCAGTTTGGGGTCGATTTTTTCTCTCATTTCGCGTCTTCCGAATTCCGTCCAATTTCGACCACTGCAGCACCCCAAAGTCGAGGTGTAGACATCCGTTGAAAAACGGCGGAACGAGGATCTGGAGAGAATCACAAGCTGCTGTAGGTGAGACACCGATAACCAACACCTGCTCTCTGCTAAGGCACGAACCAGCCGAAGGTCCAAACGCAGCGTAATAAAACGGCGGTGGGATTTGCTATTCCGATGAAACATCTACATATTAGAGTGAGCCGGAAATCCGGGGATGGGGGTGGATAAGACCCTGCGTGGCCTTAATAAATCCGATCGTAAGAAACTGAGGCTCGTTTTCTCACGATAAAAAAGACATTGGACCGAAGAAACGGTGCTCAGGGTCGGGTGCCATACTAAATCCCATATAAAAGGCAATAGCAGCCTGTCCTCAGTCGTGGCAATAACAAAAATAAAGCTGAGCCTCGACGCTAAATTAACTTTTCTTACTAACGGGCGCCTTCTGTAAAGTCAATAGCATTGATGTCGCGGTATGGACTTTTTATTTCTCGAGAGGCAACAATAGCGCCTAACAATAGCGTGGGTAAGCGCAATTCGACGCGAATCGACGAGGAGAAGAAAGTGCTGAACACTTCTCGCGATAAGAAATGCAAGGCGCGTATCGTCGTGGGGAGGGCGGAGAAGATACTGCTACTCGTATGCGACCTCGGATCTGAGTTTCGAGTTTCGACTACCGGTATTACAGGAGGGAGCGAAAAAATAAGGTCGAAGATAATAAGACCGTTCCGTACATGGGATGGAAACAACAATAAAAAAGGAAGGCTCAAAACTTTTTTCTTGAGCTCAGTCCGTGAGCGCATTCGACTTTACATGCGGGTAAATGTTTCGGGTCCACAAGCAATGTGAAAGAACTGCTGTTGTACAATGGATAGTATGAATAGCATATGTTGTGCGTGCTGCGCATCGGATCATCGAGCAGTCTATTAACAGGAGATGGCGCAAAGCAGAGATGTTTCTATTAATAACAAGGAACACTGCAGCTGCAGCATGCGGTGCGCTGCTTTCAGGTTTCCAGAGTTGACCTTTCTTCTTTGGCATCAGCAGGTACCGTAACACGCAAAAGCGGCAGCAGCAGCAGTTCAGCACCGTTGGAGACATTTCTCCGGTCCTTGCTTTGTGCTCAGTGCTTTGGGATGCGGACCCGTGGACGGGGTGCTACGCCATCCACGCGCCGAAGAATCGTGTTACTGCGTCCTGATCCTGGCAACAGGGGGCACTGGACAGTCGACATGGAGAATTGTGCATCAGGTAGGTACAGTAGTAGATGCCCGTATACAGCAGCAGCAGCAGTGCCACCACTGCTGCTGGTGTAACATGTTGATATCTGCTGCTGCTGCTGTTACTGCCTGTCATGTTAGAGCTATAATGCACCTCACCTGCCTGGTACATGTCTAGTCTATGATGGGGGAAACACGACACTTTCAGGCACCGGCTTCGTTGCGATCTTGGGCGGACGTGCTCGGGCGTCAACCACGCACAACCGTCCGCCTACCGTTCGTGCCGTACGTAGCCGAAACGCTAGAAGCTGTGGTACAGCATGTACATATATATACCAGGCCTGCTCGAAACATGCAAGACAGGCTACTCTTTCCTCCCAGCCCCTGTGATGGCGAGCGCACATGCTGACATGATGGTGTGCTAGGTGCCAGCACTTGCTTCGTGCGTTTGGGCGTGGTTGAACCCTGGGCCAAACTGTCAATCTCGTTGTGTAGACTACACAACAGGGCAGCAGCGTACGAGTACTGCTGTGTAGTTCCTGTGCAGACTCAAACATGTCAAAACACAAAACCTCCTCACCAGAAGCCGAGGCTCCAACAACCATCAGCTGGTCTTCGTCCAAGCTCGCGTCCAACTGCATAAACATGTCTGCCACCGCTGCCGCTGCTGCCTCTTTCGCAGCCTCTGCAAAAGCAGCAGCCTGCCCGCCATCCTCACCACTGCTGTCAGCGCTGGCACCATCCTCGTCACAAGATGCGGCGGAATTAGACGCTGCGGAAACCCTTGTCCAAGCGGAAGTAGTAGGGCATCTCCTCGACGGTCTCCTTCTCCTCGCCGATGGCGACTGCCGAGAACGCCACCCTAGGGCACCGGCTATGGTGTCAGTGCCGGTCGCTGCTGGTTTTCCCGCCAGAGACACGAAGGAGCACGCTGGCGGCGTCATCCTTTTGAGCACTGATCCATCGACGTGTCGGCGTCACATGTCGATCGGCGGAAATTGGCGAAGATGTCCCCTGTTCCCTGTTTCGATATTTGGCGTTTTACATTGACCCCCCCCTCCTCTGCTGCTTTTTGTACACTGGAACGCATCTTTCCAGTTCGAACTCAGGTCACTTTGCGGTAGGATATATAGGTAGAACGTGGTATTTGGCATTTGACTTGCGCAGCCCCAAGCTGACGATTCCAACAAACAGCAAATCCTGTCCTCATTGTAGCGTGCGCATGGTTTACTAAGCGAAGATTCAAGTCACACCATTACATAAAGGAGCCCAAAAGGCGGGATCATGTCATACTGGTATGATACCTCCTGGGGTATCGGTATACATATAATATCTGCGATCAACAACACAGGCAATGCTAATACTACTCTGTGCCAGGCGTCCACCATACAAACATGAAAAACAAATGGAACTGCGGCGCTTATTCATGTAATTGGTCTTCTTTTCCCTAGGTGTTCATATTTAGGATTGGACGGAAGGATCGTTTTTTTTGCAACTCCAAGTTTTTTTCCAACTCAAATTCCAAGCGCTTTGTCTCCGACACGCGGTTGGTTGCAGTTCTAAAGAGGTAAACCTTTTTTTCGAGTAACGTCAGCACGAAGGCAGGCTCGTCCGCAGAGGGAGGCTCCTCCACGCGCTGGGTTGCACGCATGAACATGAAAATTGCGGTATATAGGGGCCAGTGACCGGGCGTGGACTCGACTTTCTGAAAAATACAACCACAACGCGACCCGCCGTCGTCAGCAAAAATAAAGCATGGCCACGTAACAAAAAATAGATCTGATACGAGTACAGTATAGGCCCGCCAACAAGAAACTCCTATTTGGAGTGAGCTTCAGATTCTTATTGTGACACCGCCCTTGAACAACCTTTAAAAAAATCTATTATATAGGATTTGGTGTAGCGCTTGCCGCTGAGCACGATTTCTTAGTCCAATTTTCTTAGCGTCCGCCCAGAAGTGAGCCTTACTTTCTTATTCGTAGGCGCTTTCATATTCGAGGGCCTATACCTGTAACCCAATCAAAGCACCCAGCAATCCAGGGCCACAGGATGCATCGAAATTTCAAATTTCCAGTGAGGGGGGCCGCCAAGACAATGGCGCCCGATAGCAGGAAACGAGCTGGGATGATTGTGGCGGGTGCTGTTGTCAACACATGAACAATTATTCGCGCACGAGACGCTCACGCCGCGCCCAGAAACGTCAAGTGTCATACCTCGCCGTGCACCAGGACGAGAGCATCGCGACTTCTACCTGCACCCCCGGCTTGATTTCCGTTCCATGCCCATTCCCCTCACAACTTGCAACAACAGTGTCCGTGCAAAGGCCCCACTCTTTGGAGCGCCAACAAGACACTTGCTTCCACCCATTAATAACAAATAGACAAATAAGTTGCGAAACACTCCTTCTAACCCTGTACCAGAACATGCTTCAGTACACGACCACCGGTAGTAAACAGATGTGACAAATATGCGTTTGCGAGAACACACACACCTACAGCAAGCAGTCAACATCACCACCCCGCTCGCGAAGCACAGACTGATGTACGCATGACGCGAGAGATATGACCTCACCCGAAAGCAGCGCGTCTGCTCGTTGACACGAAGCACCGTATTGCCAAAGTGGCACCGAAACATTTCCAAGACACTCACAATCGTGCAAGCACACACGCCGAAGAGATAAAGCAACCCTTGTATACGAACTGGGACTACTGTACGTATCGTAACAAGCGCGCCGATTCCACGGCAGGTACGGTCGTACCGTACTTTAAGCGCAACTGGAAGTCGACCACGAACATCGAAAAACGTGAGGCACGTTGCTGCAGCACGTGCACGGTACCATATTGGGAGCATAGGCAGTGCAGACCGCATGGGTGTTATGGACAACCGTAGAATTATACATGAAAGTAACAACACACCGCCCCCTCCCTCCTCACCCCCAAACAATAACCATGTACCAGGGTATGGCTTTCGAACAAAAACAAGGTCGGCATGGCGCGCGGTCGGTGACGCTTGACAAAGGCACCACTACCGAAGGTTCGATCAAAACCACTGCCCCAAACTACGTATCGCTTTTTCGTCGCACGAAATGAGACGAGATGCAAAGCGTGATTCCCGTAGGAAACTCATGACCAGTCTCCTCCAATGACTAAAGTGCCGGCTGTCCCTCTGCAAGCCTGTTCGCTACCTCCATACGGTAGCATCAAAAACGAAAACGAGAACACACATGGCTGGCCAAAACGGCGACGGTTTTTCGTATGTCGTGCTATAACCTCGGTACATTATATAAAACCGAAGCACCGGAGCGTGTGATGGAGACTGCTCCTTCGAGGCACCCTTGACCCAAGCTGCTAATTCGATCAAATTAATAGACTTAATTAAGACTATTCTTAGGTACACGCCGTATAAGAGTGGCACTAAGATAGTAATACACCCAGACCAAGGCAGTCTTTCGAGCAAAACTGCTGCTATACCGGGTATACGGCAACCAATGCATTCCATGGCTGAAGCCGCAACCACTGACAATCCTAACCTTCGATCCCTCTACGTCCTCAAATGCAGCACATGGCACAGAAAAACGCTGGCCACATGCACTGACCGTTTGATGCTTCCCAATTTCGACCAGACGTAACATACACTGGCTGGACTATGGTGTGGCACACACGTCGAAGCAACACTACTACTGTATGGGAGACACTAATTTCGACTGCTGGCGTATCCCAGCTACACTTAGTGTCTCCCCGTACAAACAGGGAGGTTAATCAATAATTATCGCTTGCCCCCTCGGAGGGTGAAAATGCTCTTAAAGCGAGGCCGTTGCAATCACAGCTTCACAAAAATCTAAGGACGTCGTACTCATCCAGCTCCACATGTTTTGGTTAGGCAGCCACCCCGTCGGCCACCCCACGTGGCCTCCTGTCCTGTTGGATCAAGAACATGGCGGGCCGGGAGAGAGTAGACGGCGTGAAGCGGCTTACAAGATTTCACACCTCGGACAGATCATCGATTCCCACTGCATGATCTAGATCTTTCAGGGAAGATCTATTTCCTGATCTCCATGATCTAGCTCATGCTGCCGAGTGGGAATCGTGCAATCTGCATGATCTAGCACATGTTTCCTAGGTTGGATCTGTAAAGGTACAGGTCCTGCACAGCATCTCAGAACGGCAGGTTAGTGTCTAGATGATCTATATAAGGATTTGTCCGAGGTGTGCAAGATTTGTACATCTTCCGCAGCGAAAACCTATATAAACTGGAGGTCCCGAAAGCTCCCTGATGTTCATTCAACCCACGACTACCAAACTGGCAAACTGCCGGTATCAAATAACTTGGGACCACAAAACAAAATGTCAGTAAAAGGGACTTTATACATTCTTGTTTACTGAGTGACAAAGACAGTACGCAACCTTCGGTACACCAGCGCAACACGTCTCTCTGCTCACAAAACCCCCGTATATTTGGAATATTACTCTTTCATGCGTGCATTTAGTCCCTCCTAATCTAAGCAATGGCGTCACCGCTCATTTAGTCCCTTTCAATTCAAGCAATCGGATCGACAAGCACTAGCAACATCCTGCACAACCTACCGCGTGAGCAAGATGTAGAGGTCCTTTGTCTTTTCCATTTCATCGATCGGTAAACCCCCAGCCGTCATGATCGGGTCGTCCAATGCGGACACCGCAAGCATAGGTGTCCGCAGGCCCGCCAGCTTACCCTCGGCTGCCGCGCTCATATCGATATAATAGTCCGTCACACTCTTCAACAAAACAAAAAACAAAGACGGACAAGTAGATCGCGGGGCAGGAACCACAGGAGACAATATAGTTATAAATAGGAGGAGGCGCTAGGTGGACGGCTCGGGACCAGGGATAGCGGGGTGGGGGAGGAAGGGAGGGTGTGTGTGCTTATTGTCATGCATGGCCGTAGTCGTATGGCCAAAGACCCTCGCATCCCTACAATGCCGGGATGGAGCACTTCGAGGTTTTACCGACCAGGCGCACACTGCTTGCCTTGAGGAGTTCGGCGAGCCGCAAAAAGGGTGAGGGGCTGCAGCCTATTAAAAACCGCCTGTGAGGTGAGATTCGGTACTTCGTGTGTACGTTCTTGTACGTGGATGACACCGTCAAATATATATATATATTTTTCTGGTGTGGCAATTTCCAGAGACAGCAACGGGTATACTATGTAACTGCCTCTTAGGTGCCTGACCATTTACACGCTACAGTGGGGGGGGCTTACGCGTTGCAATGCCTCAGTTGGACTGCTGAGCACAACTCACCTTGTACCCGTTGTACGGGGCTACCATGTTCGTGTCGAAGTCCAGAACGTCTCCGGTGCTCTCGACTGTCCTAAGGTCTAGCCCCCTGCGCATTTGTGAGTTTGTTTTCATCGCAGGTCAGAGCGAGCCGCGGGCCCGATGTTTTGGGGTGAGTCGCACCATACAGCCACAGTACTAGTAGTGTGAGATGGCAACTGGCGGTGGCGGTGCGGCAACCAGCAGAATACAACAAAAATCACATCCAACAGCCACTCACAAAGGCGGTCTCTTGTTGAGAGCGCAGATGCTCACAGACGACTTCTAGGTTTTAGACCTTGCGCAATGATGGGCTCGAACAACCTCGCAGTCCCCCAACCCCTAGCCTGCGCCCACAGACGGTTGTTTATAAGAGAAGTGCAAACACCAGTGGTGAATTAAGCCGTTACTGGCCAACTGCACCTGCCCACAATCTTCCGCGTGTGGCCCATCACGAAGTTTTCCTTGAGGCTCCTGGCAAGCAGGGGCTGCCACAATTTCTGGCTGTGCCGAAATGTCATGTTTGTCCTGGGTTTGGTACAAAAGCAGGAGAAAAGAGCTGGGAGATTCAGCAGAACAACATGCCAAGCGTCGTACGGTAGCAGGGTAGCATTTTTCGAGCCTTTCCATCATTGCGGCATCTCAAGAGTATCCACTCAATCAGGGCACACCTAGCTCCTGTAGGACTATATACTGCTGTACGAGGATCATAGCTAGCGCGCGCAGAGAAGGCCACAGGCGTCTGCCACTGTGCTTTATATTTCCACGCCAAGCTTGACTTTCTTTTGGCGTCAACGCAAGCGCTGGGGTGTTGACTTTTCTGAGCGTCGACTAACTGTATACCCACGTGACTCAGAAGGGTAAGGCTGAAACGACGCTCCCGGAGCGGGAACAGACCAAATGCTCTCAACCCGCAGAGTTCCTTCCGACCATTTCCGGAAACGCTCGATCAGCGCCCGCGCAATCGACGGGTCAGGAGCCGAGCTGACAATTACATTAAAAAACGACACTTCATGCAGGAATTGACATTTATCTGGCTCACTCGTACGCTTTTCATGCCCGGCTACCTTCCCTCCGAAAACAATCTCTTAATGCAGAAGTACAGTAGTATCATACCTCGAATCGAAGCTCCCCGACATGGAAACACAGCAGCTAAGGCCACTATTCTTCCCGGATATTGCGGCGTAATTAGATGCCACAATGCCTCCCATGGAGTACCCCACCATCGCCAGGGGTGTTTCCGCGGGCAGGGTCTTGCGAAGGACTCTGACGCTGCACCTCACGTCGGAGATCCTCGCGCCGTGAAAAAGGCCTGCCAAAAACGTTTCGATATATGTGCGCGCGCCGTATGTATCGTCAACGGCGATGACAAGAGCGCTTTTTGCTCGGAAAATCGACGTTGGCAACAAGAGACACAGCAGCTGAAAGGGAAATCAGACGCCCAGAAGCGCATACCGTGGCTGCTAGTAGCGGGCGTCCGATATACGGAAGGTGTTACCGATTACATCTGACATCACTCGGCTGCCTTTGGAGCCTACATCAGTAGGACAATACCGGTGAGCTGCTAAGTGCGATTCTACGTGCACGTAGTGTTGACCACAACAACGCCTGCGGCTTACAGCACGGAAAACCTAAAACGTAAAGTAGGCCCGCATGAAACACGCGGCCGCGACAGTGCTTTCTTAGCACAATAAGAATGCGTTTCGTAAAAACAAGGCCAGGTGTCGACTACATTGGCTAGAGGATAAAAGCTAAGCAAAAATCGAAAACACGGTTTCGCTGGAGAACTTTCACCACCCCCCCCCTCCCCCCCCCTGACATATGTTTAATGTACGACATATCCATATCAGCCGCCTTTACTTACTTGACCCGCGAACGGGAGTGTCCATGCAGCCCCGGGCAATCATGACGCATACGCCGCAGCCTCTCTCGAGAGCATGCGCCACGATGTCGAGGACGTACGGCTGCCAAGGGGGTCGTGAAGAAACGCGCACAGGTACCCCCCCAAGAGCGCTCGTTTAGAATGATATACAAGTGGAACGGGGGCGTTTGGCCTGCGAAAACCATGGTAACGGCAACCAACCTAACGATAATCAACCCACGGTAACAACCCTAACGATACTCAACCCAACGGTAACCAACTTAACGGTAGAGGTCGACGACTCGGCGTTATTCGGAGGAGCTTTTTCCTTTACGACACGGAAGTGTACGCTGATGCAGGTACGCGGGGAGATGGCACTACGTGGTCGCCGGTAGTTTCTTCCACCACGCCAACGAGTACTCGTACAGGTGGTGGGTGGCGTGATCACAGCGGTTGCGATTGCGATACAGCACAAACAGTCTACGAGCGCGTCTTTGAACAAGTTTTCGAAGCACATCGCGCTGGCAACCCCACCGGCAGGACGCCATCCAACGTTCGCTTAGCATGTACGCGGGTGGTATGCAGTGGACTGCAGCGGACAACCAATTTCGAGCTCCCCGCTCCCCGTATTTTTTGGTCCGAGAAAAAATCCCACCCCCGAGATGCCGAACCCTCTCAACCATAACAGCACGCAGACTCAAGCCTCGCGGAGCACAACCGTACACACGTCAGTACCTCCGCCGACCCGCCGTTGAGCCCGTGCAGGATGATGTAGAACGGCTTGGAAGGGTCCAGCCCCGTCTTCGGGAGGGCAATGTCGAGCGCCACCGCCTCGTGAGAGACGCCAAACGCGCCGTCTTCTCCATCCGCGTCCGGGGGCACAGCATCGTGGTCCCCGTCTTGCGTGGCGTCGTCGAAGGTGTCGTCCAGCACGTCTTGGTCCCCGGAAAAGTCGTGGTTGCCGCCTGTTTTCTTCGTGTTGTCAGAGGGAACGGTAAGCCAGCGTCGCGTGTACTCCACCGTGGGCACCCGGAACGCGAGAAATGGGTAGATGGTCGCCATGTCGCCACCCTTGATCCACGGCGTGCCTAAAGGGAAGGGAAACAAGGGTAGGGCCGTGGGCAGGGACATTGGCGGAGCAAGAACGACGGGGTTACTCGTGCTCATGCGTCCTGCTTGGCTAGTCCTGCTGTACGCGAGACGTGAGCGCGGGAGCATCCATCGACCCTGTCGAATGAGAGACGCGCCAACCGGCTAATCTACTGTCTGTGTACGAACGTGATAGAAGATAGCGTCTGTTGACACAGGTACGGAGACAAATCAGCTATACCTAGTACTATCAATAGATCAGTAGCGACTACAGCAGCAGCGACTACAACAGTAGAGCCTACATCAGCAATAGTGACTACAGCAGTGCGGTCGGTACCTTTGTAGTACGGGAATCGCAGCGCAGGCACCATCGAAACGACCGCGTCGGTTCGCGCGGAGCGACGACAGTGCAGCCCTGGTGGCAGGGGTGGGATGTGTCCCAGGACCATCTGCCCAAACCTCTCGTCGAACAAACAGAGGTAAGCCAGGAGACCCGCGCCCACGGCGGCGCAGTAGATGCTCGCGAACCTATTTATAACAATCGTTTATGGTTGCCGCCCGATTGGGGGTCGGGTCGGGGATGTCGCACGGAAGAAATCCTTCCAGTTTAGTTTCAGGTCAATCGCTGCAGGCATGCAGATCATCACACTCACTCTAGGACAGAGCTGTGGCATAACAAGCGGTCCCTGCTGATACAGGTATAATAGAGGCGACGCAGGTCCAGCAGCAGTACAAGACCTCGATGGTCCGAAACCGTAAAATCTGCTTGCCCATGCCGGGTTCTTATTTGAAATGGATGCACTAACTTCGGTAAGACCGCGTTATAATTGCTTTGTTTCCTGTGTAATATATCAGCCTGTCTGTCTTTGTACTCGAGAAATCAGTGGGGCCCTGTACTTGAGCGGGGAAGACCCAGATGGCAGCAAACAGGTGGCATGTCGTTATTCAATCAAGATTGGATGGCTCTGCCCGACGTGCGGTCGTGTCAAAGAAAGCAAGCAAGCACGAAACGGAATCGAACATACACGGGCTTAACACCAGTACGTACACCGTCCTTGTTCTCACCCCAGCCCTGCCAAGATGAGCATGCCGACCGCCACATAGGGGGGAAGCATGTGCCCCAAAAGGCGCACAATGCTGACCAATACCGGGTATATGGCCGCCCAAGAGTTCACGTTAAAATGGGGGGTATCCTCGCTGCGACAGCAAACATGCAAAGACGTGCAAGCACGTTGACAAGTGGTTGAAGGGTTAGTCTTGGAGCGCCTCTTGGAGCGCCTGTTGACGCGCCAACGCGAGCCGGGCCGATGTTTGATATGGCTGCATACTTCGTATACATACCGAAGTATGATATATAGGAGCTGAAATCACCCGTTCTTTCAACCGCTGTCAACATGACAAAGGGGGTACCTTCAACACAACAGCAGTACGTGGTTATAAGATACTACTGCTGTAGGTATCCCATGGCACATATTATATCATACATACGTCAAATCACACCAACACGGGTAGTAGGTGCAGGAGGCTTTCTTGCACCAGGTCGTGCTTATTCGAATACGGTAAGTACGAGAAGAACTTGGACCCACAGGTGGATCGAGTTCAGTGAAAAATGTACACCTTGGAGGTTGGACTGCGGCTTCAGTTGGCTCGGTAAATGTGCGGCCTATTGCCTTGCAGCCGCGAGGACCACCCTACGAGGTACTGTACTGATATTGGCTGTGTGGTACTACAGTACGTACATGATGCACGGGGCTGCTGGCGACAACCCGTGCAGCTGGCAAATACCTGGTACCAGGTACGAATATATGCTGGTTTTTATAATCGTACATACTGGTACATATGTACGAAGTTCGTACTACAAATAATATAGGGATTCGCCAACGACTTCGGCAGCACGGGGATACAGCAAAGGGGGGAACCAACCTACTTCACGGGCCGGAGGCATGAAACACAGCTACAGCATGACCAGGCGCAAGCAATCGAAGAAAAGGACATGGTCAACGATCCAAGCGTGGCACTGCTAGGCACTGCTGCTAATAGACACTGCCTGCTACCAGCTACCAGCAGTGGGAGCACGTCAGGAGGGCAACAGAAATGCGGCGGGATTTTGATGGGGAACGCTCACGTGTCCTGATGCACCATCTCGTGGGGGTAGATTGCGCTCGTGAAGGAATCAAGGCGGCCCATGAAAGCGTAGCTCGCAGAGCCGGACGCCGTCCCGGCTCCCCCATTCCCTCCCATCTCGGCAAGCGGCACTCACTACTCTCTTGATGGGCCAGTTGTCGATTGTGTGGGTTTGGCGTTTGGCAATATCGCTTGGTTGTTCTCCGCCCAAACCTGAGTCGTTGATTGGCTAGTCTGATTCGCCGCCATCCAGTAAGAAAGCGCAGCAAGCAGCAATGTATCATGCGTACGGTAAACTGAAGATATCAACACATCTACACATCTGCAGTCTGCATCTATGATAACAGGTGCAGCAGTACGTGCAAATATATCTGCACGTCAGGCCAGGCCAGCCCTGGCAGTTACCACTTCCCCCCTCGTGAGAACGGTGGCTATTGTTTGCTGTCGCGGCCGAAAACAGATAATATCAGCTGTACTCAACATGTCACCAGTAACACAGCAGTACCAGGTATCAGCTACTGGTATTTACTGCTGTGGTACTACAGCAGTATACTGTAGATACCTGTCGGGACCGGCCGGAAACAGCGCACATCCCTGGCGGCCAGCCCTCAGCCCTCAGCCCACAGCGTTTAGTGCTCAAGCGACCAAGCCTCACCTCGTCACGCAGCCCAAGGATGCGCAGCAACATTAATATCGTTGCTGTTGCTGTTGTTGCTGCTGCTGTTGCAAGGATTGTTCCGTCGGCGGCGACTACTCAAAGAGTGGCGGATTCCCTTTTCGATTACACATTCCGGAGGTCGGAATGCTTGTCAGGTTACTCCAGGGACTCAGACACCGGCGCCGCCGTTTTCGGCGATCTCGACATCGACACATCCGCTGTCACTTGCAGGGGCCTGGGCGTGGAAGCCAAGCCTGGTGCAAGTGTGAGCCATCGAATAATTTCATCTCTGAATTCATCTGGATTTGCGGAGGAAATCAGTTTACGAGATGATGGTTGGACCTTCGAGATGTGGGTAACTTTCGCAAATTTTTCTGATTGCCCTTCATGTCGAAGGCGTCACGTGGCACACATCGGCACAAACGATACCTTCGAGGGAGACGCGTGTTTGCCGAATGCCAATTTCTTTTTTCTGCAAGATAACTCAGGCAGTTATGTGACCATGGAAGGCGAAAAGGTTGACGACTCGTGCTTCAGCATTCCAGCTGCATCAGTGATTGATTGGGGAGTCCCAGTCCATATCGTTTTCACATGTACGAAGTGGGTGCTAGGTATTGGAAGCAGCACGTCCGGCGTTAGTCTCTTGACGACTCGCTGGTTCGTCAACGGGCTCCTCGTCCGTATCAACGACCAGCTAAATATGGTGAAACAATGGCAAGATGGGTTCTATCTCCAACTGCTGAGTGGGGCAGGTACAGATGGAACGATAGCTGCCGAGTATGCCTCACCTGGGGGAACTACGTTTCTCGTCGCAATGTATAACTGGCCGCTCAACGACAGCGAAGTTATGCAGAACTTCAACGCTGGTCTTGAGACCAGCCCCCCTGTCGCTGAAGATCTCACAATCACCATCAATGAGGACGGTGAAATAGGGGACCACTATGACAATCCGGGTTTTTACCTACAAGACCCAACTGTGTCTGTTCTCAGTTTACCTGTTATATATCTGCAGGCTACAGATGTCGACCAACAGGAGGGGTTCCCCGGGTTCAATCCCGAGGAGGAGCAAGCGTCTCGCGATGTATTTATCACGAGTCTACCTCGTGGTGAGCTCTTTGATATCGACGGTCAGGCGATTACGGAGATTCCTCATTATGTCACATTTAGTAGCGACTATCCGGTGAGATATCGCCCCGAAAAAGACGAGTCCTCTGGGCCCAGCGACATATATACGTCATTTACCTATTCAGCTGTGGACACTGTCACTGGCGAAACAAGCGTGGTCGATGGAGTCGTCGACATCCACGTTTTACCAAAAAACGACCCGCCCGTGTCGAACAACGCAACTGCTACGGTTTCCACCGCAGAAACCGATCTATTTTTGAATGGCACTGATGTGGATGGCCCCGACGGCGATGCAATACAGGGCGCCCTGATTGCCAGTTTGCCTACACATGGGGTGCTGTATCAGGTGAGCCAACGTGTTTATATATATAGCCGACGTACTACAGTACTGTACAACATGTTACAGTGGTTCGTCGACTGTTTTGAAGGAGGGGGGTCGGGTCCTATGTAGTTGGATCAGAAGAAGAATGTGACTCCTCTCCCAGGTTGAGGAAGGGATTTCTGCCCCCATTTTTTCATACATAGAAAGCACAATATATTTTTATTATATAGAATACTTCGTATCTGTATACTAGGGAATAAGAGGCCCTCCCGCCCCCACGGCGGTAGGGCCAGATTGAAGCAGCAAGTAAATATTTTGCTAGAGGATGACATATTATCCTTCCCCTCCCCTATGTGTGTGTTCTTCACATTAAACCGTTCTTCTACTCGTCGACACCCAGCACACCTATTGTCCGTGCTAACTCTCCACCCTAGAAGAAACACGCTCTGTGGTCACAAAAGCTACATCACAGAGATAATGCATTACAATATGCATCGCACAACGCACAACTTGTCGTGCCATCGTACTGGGTACAACAGGCACAACCTAGAGGCATACGCCAGCAACCGACATGCATCGAAAGAGAGAAGGCAAAGTAAAACAAAAGAAAAACGGAAGGAAAGATCAAAAGACGAAAAAATAAATGAAACTCAAATTAGAACGAAAAGGAATAAAAACAAAATCAACATCACGAGGACAACAAAGCCAACATTCCAACCGATAAAAGGGTAGCCACACAGCTTGGAAGCAACAGGCTCAGACAACAGGGCTACCCAGAGCAGGAGCCAAAATGCACACGCAAGGGGGGGACAAAATAAGACTACCCAATGAGAAATATAGAAATAAGAAATAAAGAAAGGCACAGAAAAAAAGACAGACAAAAATATAGAAAGTCACGGAAAATGAAAGCATGTAAAATATCACATTCGAGGTAGTCGCAGCAGTTGGTGGTGTGACTACTACAGCAGCAGTAGTATTAGCGTAGACAGGCAGGTCGGCCTGGTGCCTTGCTACCCTGTCTGCCATCCCCTTCCTGCTTTCGTTTGCCGCGGTTTCCCTTCTACTCTTCCTGTTGCCCCCCTGCCCTCACTCCTCTGGACGGCTTTCCATCTACTCCTCCTGCTGCCTATCCTCCCCCCATTCCCTTCAGCACCACCCACAGAGAGCGCGCTGCGCTGTCTACTCTGCCCCGCTCCCTCCACATGCCACCTGGTCATGGACCGTTCGGCTGCTTCAAGGACCCCACGGTACCATTTGCCCGCCTTTTTTGCTGCGGTGGGCCACAGGGCGGTCTCAACTCCAAACGTCAAGGGAGCGTTTTCCGTGGATCCCTCGTCGGATTTGAAAAAGTTAAGGTCCTCAATTAGGCACCTGTCTGTGCCACGTCGTACGCTGCCCGCCTGGTCTCAGGTCCTCCCCGCCAGTCATCGTCCCGAACATCACCCGACTGGGTAGTCGGCCCTTGTTTTGTCGCACCAAGGCCGCGGCAAAGAAGAGCCGCTGTTTACGGATGGTCGTTTCGATGGTCTCGCAATGTGTGGTCTTGAGGGCCTTCGCGTACGAGAGGGTGGTAGTGTGGTCGGTACGGAGTCGGCGCTGAAAGCCAATGACTCGATTGAGGACTTCGTGGTGAGCCGTTCGGAGCTTGGAGAAGTATTCCCCTCTTAGGGTCCATGTCACACATCCGTAAAGCAGAGTCTCAATCGCCTCGGCCTTCAGCATACGGACTTTCAAACGAAGCGGTGCGGTCGTTCTGTCATACAAATCCGGGCCGTACCGTCTAAGGCATGCTCGCATGAGACGGATCCGTCGTTCGATTTCGATGGAGATCGCAAGGTCGTCACTTTCGTGGGTAATGCCGCCTAGGTATAAGAACTGGGTCGTCTGTCTATACCCCTGGCCTGCTGCTTCGATGACGAGTGGTGGAAGGAGAGATGTCTGGTCTGGTGTCTATGTAACAGCATCGTCTCTGTCTTTTCAGATACCGTGAGGCCTGCTGCTTCGAAGACAGTCACGATGACTGTCATCATTTTAGCGAGCCCTTCAACGGATTTCGAGACAATTCCTGCATCGTGGGCGTACAGCATGCCCCACAGAGCCCTTTTCACGTATGCCAACGGCTCCTCTTTTTCGACTACCCCAGCTTCCTGGAGGCTGGCTGTGGTCCACTTCAGCAGCACTACAGTATTAAGCACTTTTGGCTTTCCTCCCACCTGATTGATACCAGTATACGACAACATGTAGTACAATCATTCAGTGGGCCTTCCTCCCGCCCGATTGACACACGAGTACATATCATACAACCATTCAGTTTGCCTTATATACTCGCATCATAATATCGTTGTTAAGGTGTTAGTCTGTTGGACTACTGGTAAAAGGTTAACCAATCGCCTAGCCAAACTAAGCCTTATAACACTCTCCCCCCCTAG
>JAYJME010000624.1:0-21006 GCA_036873775.1 Costaria costata | reverse complement strand
GGTTTTGGTAATTATCGCGGCATTCTCTTGGACAGAATGGTTTCACGTTTTGAGCCGGCCTTTTTATGTGCTAAAAATAGGGTAGGAGTTAGTTGATATCTGCTGAAAGATGGTTTTGAAGGATCAAAACGGGGGGGTGGTTATTTATGCACATGGCGTTTTCTTCGGATTGGTATTTTTGTGTGTGGTTTTTTTTGGGACGTTGGTACCCACCCCCCCTCTCCCTCCCTCCCGCCCTCCCCCTCTCGCTTCATTTGGAGTCTAGCGTTAGTGTCTTGCTCTCTTGGCGTCGCGGCTTGTTGCTTGCAGTGCAATGGTCGCTACCTGTTCGTTGATGAATGGTTTCTGTTTTCCGCCGGTGTGAGAGAGGCCCAGTCGGTCCTAGATAGAGCGTCGCGGATCGGCTGTCCCGTCCACACCCCTACCCCCCTTACCTACCAAGTTCGAGTGCTTGGTTTGGAGGTCGGTGGAGCATACAGACGAGATCCATGATGGTCTTTTGCCATCCTCCCCTTTTGGCCAAGTGGCGTGCCTGGTTGGAAGGTCCGCGGGGCAAGCAGACGAGTCCCATGATGTTTTTTTTTGCCACGGAGCGTGGTAAATTAACTGCGGTCGGATACTTCTGGCCCCCGTTGAGCGAACGACGAGATTTTTATTTTCTTCTTTTTTTTTCTGGTGTGCTCGGCTGATCCTTTCGTGAAAGCATTATTAGCTCTTGCGGCTGGATGGGTCCTTGATGGGTGGATGGTCGGATCGATCCCCTATCTCATTTGTTGACACGCGCTACTTTTGTTTTTTGTTTGCTTTACGAAGCGCGTTGATATTTTTATTGTTTTTTGTGAATTGGATGTGTGGTTAGGACGACGATGCCAATGCCGACTGAGGCGCAGAGTGCAGTGCAGTGCAAGGGTTAACTCAAATGTACGGGTATATTCCCTTGTGGGTGAAGACGAGATTGACAGTTTTCTGATTCGTCCCCCTGCGGACGGACTTGGGTATCGCAGGGTAGTGTTGAGTTAGTACATTCTGAGTCGGGTTTGGAATGGTAGATACGTACGTACGTGGGATTTCGATTTTCTTGTTGCTTCAAGAACTCAGAAAGATAGAGCCAAAGACAATTTCTATAGGAACCTGTGATTTGGTTGAGTCTGGTCGGAAGCAGGTTTGGTTGATTACTTAGCCTGCTTTGCTTCCCCTTTGGCAATGATTGGTCGTTTTGAGACGTTTAAGATGGCAAATGCTGTTCTTGAGAAGCCGAAAATTGCAGTGTCGGAAAGGCAAACATTGCAGTGTCGGGAAGACTGATTGATTATTGAGGGAGCAGGCACCAATGAAGTATATACGTCGTTGTGTTTAGTGAAGTATGGTCCGATGCAAAACGATGGTGGTGTGACTGGATAACGATTGCAACTGATAGTTTGTCTATGTGTGCGCTTTTCCCTGTCTGTTGCAAACATAAATAAGGGCCTTACCTTGCTCACTTTATGACCGGTTTTGGCTCTTTTTGGAGTTCTTTTTTTTTTGCCTTGCTTTGCTGTTTTGTATTGTATTACTGTATACCCTGGTAATATAAGCGGGTACACCGATGGTGTGCGCGCGTGTTGGTGTTGGGGAAGATTTCTTCTCCTCAAAGGGCCAAGGAGGTGGTGGCCGCCATGGTCGGTCGGAATAATCAACATGAATGAACATGCCGTGTGCAATGATGACAGCACTAATAATTTGATACCTGGTACGTTTTTTGAAATGGGGGTCACGAAAATTTACTACTGCCAAAAAGTACCCCGCACTATCTCCAGGTAGTTTTGTCCCCAAAAACCGGTTCCGGCTCTAAAGGGGTTAACTTTGGGGTCTCGAAATATCGACCGAACCAATGATAACGTTGTTTTACTAACCATCTACGAGCATTGTGGGCGCCCCAGCAGCAGCACGGGGAGGACCATGTTTTGCCCGGGCAGTACGTACGTACGACCCCTAGTTTTTTTTTTAACTTGTAGCATCTCCCATTCACGCGGTGGCCGTTGCGGTAGTAAGCTTGTCACTTTTTACTTTATTATGCCTACTTTCCCCTCTGAAGTTCAACAGTAGTACCTACAGTATCTTGGGCCTAGAGCTCTTGACCCCTTTAGAGCCCGAAACGGGTTTTGGCGGCAAAACTACCCGGGAAATAGTGTGGGACATTTTTTGCAGTGCCGAAGACGCGTGCTACGATAGAGGTTGCACTTTTTGGCTTGTTTTGTTTCTGAATGACGGGGCTCCTTAACCCAAAATCGTCGGAACGTCATCTTGTTTATTTAGCAATACGTTTGTTTTTAATGCCTAGTCCATGGGTTTTGCTCATCGGGCCGCCCTTCCACTTTACTTAAAAACACTTTTTGGGTGTGATTCGGAGCTCCTAAAGAGCCTCATATAGGGTGCACCTCTATTGTAGCATGGGTCCGAAAGGGTTTATAAAGGATAGTCCACTGAGCCACTCAGTCAGCCGCTCGGCTGACTGAGTGGCTCAGTGGACTATCCTTTACTAACAAAAAAAGGAAGTACCTTTGGGCTCATTTCGCCCTCCCACCAATAACCTTCTCCGGGGTTGATCAAAAGCCCCTAATCAGCCCCTGGTTTACATCCTTTATATGGTCCTTTTCCTCTCAAAAGCCCCTAATCAGCCCCTGGTTTACATCCTTTATATGGTCCTTTTCCTCTCTTAGTCGTGAGTTCCCTTTTACAGTGGTTCGCTAACTCCCCTGTCGAACCTCTTCACAATCAACTGGCTGAGTGGCTCAGTGGACTATCTTTTACAAACAAAAAAAGGGAGTACCTTTGGGCTCAGTTCGCCCTCTCACCAATAACCTTCTCCGGGGTTGATCAAAAAGCCCCTAATCAACGTCTGGTTTATCCTCTATATGGTCCTTTTCCTCTCTTAGTTGTGAGTTCCCTCTTACGGTCGTTCGCTAACTCCACTGTCGAACCTCTTCCTCTTCACAATCAACTACACCCACGTTTTAGGGCAGAAACTACTTGGAATTAGTGGTGAAAAAAGCCTTTTGGAGTGGAGGTCGCGGTTCACGAGAGGGGCGTGTATCACGCCTGTTTCGGAACTTCTATGGACTCTGTTAGTGCTGCATTGAATTTAGACGCGCATACATCTCTAACTGTGTACTTCTCAAGTCGTTTATCCCCGAAACGGGACTGCGGTTCTCAAATTGAAGGGTTAAACGGGACTGGGTACTAATTGATTGTATTCTCGTAGCTGGTAGTAAGTATGCCTGTGCCAAGGCATTTGACCTCTCTTGGTTGAACCAACTGCTCTTAAACCGTGACCCCCACTATAATACTTCTCCAACTGCTATTCTTGTTGTTGTTGTCGTTGTCGTTGACGTTGTTCTCACATTAACTCGTCGTTAATAGATGGCCTCGCAGAAGCACACCTGTGTGTGTGTTCTTCACAGCAAACCGTTCTTCTACTTGTCGACGTCCAGCGCACCCATTGTCCGTGCTGATTCTTCACCCTAGGAGAAACACGCTCTGTGGTCCCAAAAGCTACGACACGGAGATAATGCATTACAAAAAATGCATCGTACCACGCACTGTTACCTAGGTACGCGTGTAGCAGAAGACAGAGTTAGTATTGGATGCACCATAGTCGGTGGCTTTCCCAGGTCTCTTTTTAGAGTATGTCGGGTACCGTAACCTACTCCTCGTGGTGATTGTACTACTACTGTACAAACAAAAAGTGACGAAGAAAGTGACGTTTACGGCGTCGACTATAACACGAAACAGCCCGGGATGATAAATTAGCAGTAGTGCACATAGCCGCCCTATCCCTTCCATCGCTGTGCCTGGGTTTGCTCGTAAAAACCCAGACACAACAAAGAAATACTCTTATTCTGAAAACAAACGCCATCCAACAGCGGACGTTCAAACTACAAGCGCAAACACCATTCAATAGTGCATGTCCAACCATCAACACTTCGTATATACCACGATACGCCAACCATCATCATCGTAATGTACAACGCCAAGTACCACATGGTTATCATAAATCAAAGAAAACCCCAATCGAGCGCGAAAATCTGCAGTCCCCTCTACCAGGCTCTTGATAATCGTTTCTTTTGTGCTCTTGATAATACTTCGTATGTAATCAAATCATTTCTGGCCCTTGGCTATCAATCCTTTCTGGCATATACTTAGTAATACGACAATCAAATCCTACTCCGTTTTCGCTCTTGCTCATCAAAATCCCTTCCGACTCCCGAAAACCAAAATCCATTTTGGTTCTTGACCATCAAACCCCTGTTTATTCTTGCGAATCAAATTCCTCTCGGCTCCTCTGACAACCAAAATCCCTTCTGGCGCTCGATTAGAATCAACCCCTTTTAGGGGCGACGTCGGCCAAAAGCTGCAGCACGAAGTCAAGGTTGCCATCCCCCAGAATGACGACGTCGTAAGCACTCGTATAGGTGTCCAGCCGCTCCTCCACCTGGTGGGGGCCATCGGTCAAGTCCTGTTATGACAGTAGCTGCCTTCATTGGCCTTCGTTGGTCTCCCACCACGAGCATACATGGTTGTGTTCACATCAAAGACCATTCAAAAACGATTGCAAACACTCACGACTCGTGACATCATTTCTTTCTTGCATCAATTAAAGCTTTTCGGTGTCACGGTTCGCGACAAATGTCGAGTTTGTTTTGTCTCGACATTATTTTGTTTGTTTGTTTGTTTGTTTGTTTGTTACCTGGTAGTTAGGAATGTCCCTATAAACCGTTATTTCTACCCATACGACAGTCGGAACACCCAGTCAGTGCCCGTACTGATTCTCCATCCCAGAGCGATACAACTTACGTGGTGACAAACTGCCGGACAAATAAAACAATGGCAAGTAAGCCGAGGCGAGCAAACGAAATGCCAACGTACACGAGCACAGTCAAAACAAGCCAAAACAATAAATACGGTCTAAAAGAAAGAAAAAAAACGCGTTAACCCGTTTAGAGCCGGAAACGGTTTTTGGGCACAAAACTACTTGGAAATAGTGTGGGATAATTTTTTGGAGGGGTAAAAGGGTCCCGAAATTTGACAGAATAGAGTAACGCAACAAGACCACAACATGCACGAAGGGCGCATGAAGAGGAACTGGTGCAGGAACGAACCAACACCCATAGAGAGATACATACTGGAGAGTTGATCGACGAAGAAAATGAGGAGAAATAAAAGCACGAAAGACACAAATGAGGTCAGGGAAAAAACAATACCAGTACTCAAGGCAGCAATAACAAAGGCTTTCGTCTCTGCGACGTTGTCACACCGGGATTCTTGCCACACAACCTGTTGTCTACCTCCCTCCTACTCTCGTCGACAGCGGTGCCTAGAGCCAATACTGCTGCTGTTGCGCCCCCCCCCACCCCCCAGAAAAAAAAAAGTCAACAAAACTAAAGCAAAATACTAAATTCCGGGGCAGCAAGGGTTCCACTTTGTAGTCGAACTGGAACCGTGCCACACGACCTGCCACCTCCTTTCCACTATCCCTGCCAACAGTATCAGTGCGGCTGCCTCCCCGTTCTCTTTGCCGCCACTCTTGGTGTCCTCTGTTGGGTGGCGTAGCCAGCTCCTCTCTGCCCCCTTATCACGCTACCTCGCCACGAAACGGCCCGCGGCCTCGACGACCCCCCTGTGCCACTTGCGCCCCCTTCTTAGCCGCCGTGGGCCACTATGTACACCATCTCTGCTCCGGATAACAATGGGGTGCTTTCCATGGATCCCTCGGTGGCTCGAAACACCCTGAGGTCGTCCGCTAGACATTGGACTCAGTTCGTTCCTGGCCGGCCTGTTCCTAGATTGGATTGGATTTCGCCGCACCGGCCATCGTCCCGAACACCACGCGGTACGTTACCCGCTCATTGTCCACCCGCTGTCTGTACGGCCCACCCAAAGAGGAACCCCCGTTTTCGGATGGTCGTCTCGACGCTCTGGCATTGCGTCTTCTTGAGGGCCCGTGACATACGTCAAGAGGTGGTCGGTGCCTTGTCGGCACTGGAAGCCAATACTTCGTCGGGGGGGAGGGGGGGGGGGTGGTGGTGTTCCGCTAGGAAACATAGTATACATGTTCAAAATATAGCCCGCACAGTAGGACAATTTGTTTCCTGTATAATTTCCCAACCCGAAATATTCCGGACAACGTTGCTATGGGTAGGGTAGGGTAGGGGAAGGGGTAGTGGTTGGGGCTGGGGGGTGTACTCCATTCGTGCATGGCCGTAGTCGTATGACCTTAAGACCCTCGCACCCCTACTATACTGGGACGGAGCACGTCGGGGAGGAGGGCTTACGTCGTAGGGTTACTGGATATGTTTTAATACAACTCTTCTCAGATTGCTGGAACCGCACGCTGGCCATTTCCAACAGTGCTATCTAATGTTGTCGTTGTTCGAACATCAACTCACCACCTATAGCCGCTGCTGGCTAGAAATGGGGGAAACAAGGCCTACAAAAAGGTACCAATCATTCTCAGCAAGGGACGTTTCAGCGTTTTCGATAGTGTGGCAATACACTTCGGTAAGCACTGAGGACATCGGGGACAGGCGGACAGAGGCTGTTTGTGACCCCCCATCTCGCCTTCCCGAACACGCTCTACTCGACCCCAAGGCGATATCGCACTATAGTACAGGGAGATAGATCGTCTACCCCCCAAGAGAAGGATTAGCGCTGAAGGCACCTGGAAGCTGTTTTGCCCGAGGCGAGATGGCTTTCGTATAACAATAACAAACGAAAAAAAATCAGTGGCACCAACATCAGGGGATATTCATTCGCTGCTTTTTGCCCATTCCGCAACAACCTTCAAGAAACAAAAAAAAGACTACGGACGGACCCGTACTGCGGTAGTGGTTGTGCTTTTGAGCCCAAAGCAAACATTTATCACTCGAGCAGCTCGTGAACCAACAAAACGAAGACTGCACGATATATTTGGATCCGACATGTATCATATAATACTATCCGTTAGCTATCTATCTAGCCCACGCGATTTGCGTATCGGGCATAATATTTGTGAATCTGGCGTAAGATTTGTGTATCGGGCGTAAGATTTGTGTATCGGGATTAAGATTTGCGTATTTGCGTATCGGGCATGATATTTGTGCATCGGGTATAAGGTTTGTGTATCGGGCATAATATTTGTGTATCGGGCGTAAGATTTGTTTATCGGGCATAGTATTTGTGTATTGGGCACAACATTGAGATTTGTGTGTCGGGCATAAAATTTGTGTATCGGGCATAATATTTGTGTGTCGGGCATACTATTTGTGGTTCGGGCATAATATTTGTGTATCGGGCATAATGTTTGTGTATCGGGCATACGATTTGTGTATCGGGCGTAATCTTTGTGTATCGGGCATAATATTTGTGTATCGGGCATAATATTTGTGCGTCGGGCATACGGTTTGTGTATCCGGCAGAATATTTGTGTATCGGGCATCATGTTTGCGTATCGGGCATAAGATTTGTGTATCGGGCATAAGGTTTGTGTATCGGGCATAAGATTTGTGTATCGGGCATTCTATTTGTGTGTCGGGCATAAACTTTGTGTATCGGGAATCGTGTTTGTATATCGGGCATAATATTTGTGTATCGGGCGCAAGATTTGTGTATCGGGCATAAGATTTGTGTATCAGTCATACGGTTTGTGTTTCGGGCATAAACTTTGTGTATCGGGAATCGTGTTTGTGTATCGGGCATTATATTTGTGTATCGGGTATAAGGTTTGCGTATCGGGCGGAATATTTGTGTATCGGGCATAAGGTTTTGTGTATCGGGCATAATATTTGTGTATCGGGCAGAATATATGTATGTCGGGGATAAGATTTGTGTATCGGGCATGCGATTTATATATCGGACACAAGATTTGTGTATCGGGCATAATATTTGTGTATCGGGCTTCGGTTACATTTTGAAGAGAGTCGGTTGTTGGATAAGGTGTATAGCTCCTCAGGAAAGGAGGCTCATAGTTTTTTTTCGTACCGTCCCGACCTGTAGCACGCGGCTACTATTAATAGAGGGCGAGGGACGATCCGTGCCTTCTGCAGGTGCCCCCGGTGTATACCTACAGTAGCTAAATCGTAGACTCTGGGTCAAAAACTGTAGCATGCGTTCGGGTTTAGATATCGGCTTGCAAATATATATATATACTTCGTATATATATATATTTATATATATTGGTACTAATCAATCAGTTTCAGACGATTAGCCTAGACATCCAATGACGGACCTTGCCTGCGTATATACGTGTCTCAAACTCTCAGCCTTAGGCGAGATCGTTTTGGCACAATGAATAAAATCATCAACGACGAAAACAAATCAGGTGGGAGGGTGTTTCATTCGACTGCTTTACCGTCGCTCCCAAAGACTTGCCGCGCACCTCAAAATAAAAAAGTTTCGAGAAAAACTCCTCCTCAACACCAGCAACGTCGGATTGGAGGAGGGGGCTCTAGTGACGTGCTACGGCGGGGGTAACATCTCACCAGTATATTTCTGAGGCAGCAGCTCTTCCTTTGGGGAATTCTCTACCTCGCCCAAAACTTGGACTTTCAGAAACAAAGAAAAAAATCCCAACCTGGCGAGTACTGCTGTTGTAGATACATAACGAAAAATACTGCAAAACAAAAAAAAAACACACGAATGGTACGAGTACTCCAAATTCCACTCCTCGGACTGATAATCGATTCCCACTGCATGATCTAGATCTTTCAGAGGGCAGGTCTATTTCTTGATCTCTTATGATCTTACCTCATGTTGCCGGGTGAGAGCCGTATAATCTGCATGATCTAGCAAATTGTTTCCTGGGTTGGATCTGTACGGTACAGATCCCGCACATCATCTCAGGACGGCAGGTTAGTGTCTGAATGGTCTAGATCATGATCTGTCAGAGGTGTGGAGTATTCCAACGACACTGGGCAGTTAGTTCCTCAAGTCGTCAGCAATAACATATTTCTGCCACCACATGCTACTCGCACCCTTAACACATATCGAGACGGCGCGTCGTGAAAGCGCGCTCGCTCGAGGTGCAGGCGGACGGGGCGGGCGCTCCGTGGACGCGTGCGTGCCACGATACAAGAAAAGCACTTTTGAGGCCAAAAAATATAAAAATAAAATAAAAATAATATTCTACGACTTGAGACAGGGCTCCTCAAGTGAGAGGATTGTTGGCGGGTTCTGGTGCACTTCCATATAATTTCTCAACTTTTTCGTTTTTTGTTGGCGGGTTTTGCACTTTCACATCATTTTCTCAACTTTTTCGTTTTTGGGGTAGGGTTAAGGAATAGCAGAGAGCGCTACGATTCAAGCGAGGGGCCTAAAACAACATTTTACTTGCTACGTATAAGACTATACGTAACCCCTACCATAGCATAGCATTTATACTGTACGCCCAAAAATATAAATGAGTGACGGGCTCCTCAACTCTCGAAGTGCCCCAACACCATTTTTAGTCTTTTTGCGGTATTGTAATACCATTCGATACATATCTAGGGCCACGGGGGATTGTTCTCGAGTTGCACTTTTATATATTTTGTCTCGTACAAAAAAATCCATTTTCGGGGTGTGAGGAACAGAGCTACTGAAGAGAGGAACCTCATAAAAAAAATAGTGCTCGTACCCCTGCTATAGTAGTGCGTAGCGTGCATCCGTGGAGGAAGAACCCCTGCGCTGCAAGCACATGCCCCCCCGGCACTGGCATCGCTGTGGCGGTGTCTCGTCCTTCCTCGTCGAGAGCGTGCAGACGTGGAAACAAGGGCAACCCGTTCAAAAATGACCAGGCCCGAGTCGTGGGACCAGGAAAGGAGCCCCCAACGCGCGGGAGGAAATAAGACAGCCACCGCGCAAGGCCGGGGGCGTCCCTGGAGGGGCACCCAGCCCCTTCGAGGCGTGCTTGCAAGAACGGGCCACGTCGACCGGCGTGTGCGATTATACGTGGCGTGCCTTAGTCTGCCCGCGGGCCGACTGCTCGCTTTGAAGGGGCTGGGTAACACTTCAAGGTGGGCCCAGCCTTGCGCGATGGCTATCCTCCGCTCCCGCACCTGGGGTTCCTTTCCTCTTCCCACCACTCGGGCCTGTGCTAATGTTTGACGGGCCCTGTCTCCATACCCCCGCGCTCTCCACCAGGCCGGACGAGGTGTCCTCCGCCACCACCGCCGATAGTCGCGTGGAGCTGGGCACCGCTATGCCGGTTCCTGTGCCGGGGGCGGGTGCGGCGTAGGAGTGTCCCCCCCGTAGAGTGCCAGGCTGGACCAACGAGTGCATTCACCTCCTCCTCCAAACCGGCATTGGTGGTATTGAGGAGCATTTCGCGGACTTTCTAGGTGTGCGCGGTAACATTTGTTGAAGTGACGTCGGAGATAAATAGCGCGTCCGATTGCAGCGCAGCAGCAGCAGCTCCAAACTCCGCCGTCGAACCACCAGCAGCAGCTGCACCACGCAGTCGTGGCGGTGGGAGGGGGGGCAGCCGGAGGAGGAGAACCTCGAACATCGAGGGTCGCGCTGTTCAACAGAAACCAAGCGGCCGGCGGCAGGGGCAGATAATTCCCGGGTGTCCGAGCGAGCAGGAGGAATGACAGCAACCAGCAACACGGACTCTTTCGTCACGCAGGCATGTCCGAGGGGAGTGCGTGGGCCGAGAGGAGCAAGGGGGACATTCGCAGTAGCCAAGGTTTCCGTGGGGCTTCGCAATGTACCCACATCTAGGTCGGTTTCGCCGACCCCGTTTCACGACGAGAGTCGGTCACCGAGGACATCAAATAGCGGAGCAAGCAGCAGGACGTTTGAAAGCAGTGTACCAGCAAGGGTCGATACAGCAGGACAGAGACAGCAACCACGTATATAGAAGCACGCGGCAGCAGAACATCAGGTCAGTCCTTCCAATCAACCGTGCACCGTGCACGACAAAACAAATACCGGCCCCCCCCCCCCCCGCCCCGAGAACGCACACGTACTTGAATCAGTGAACGGGCGCAGTGGGGCGAGTCCCGCACTTACAGACGGCGTACCCCCACCGTGCAGGCAAAGGCAGCAGGGCAGAATACCTCAGATACCAGAGCTCCATAACAACGTAGCTCATGCGGTAGTGCCAGACCAGAAGAAGGGTGTACTCGAAAAAGGGGACGCTAGAACGAGTTTGAACAATACCAGTAGAGCGACAACTCGACCTTTCAGCTTGAACAGAAGGCCACATTTCCCCACTTCTTCGCCAATCGGGGCAGTACAGAGGTCATGGAAGGTTCAGGAGAATAGGCATGGTATTGGCAGAGGGCCAGATTACCCCGCTCCACCTCAAATTGATATAGTATAGTTCCTGTCACGCCGAAGGCTCACACCACAGCACAGAACACCGTTCGCAGAGGGCCACATTACCCCAATTCCGCGCGAATCGAGACCGTATTGATTCCGCAGAAGACTCTGTTAAGCGGGGCCGTCCACCATTTCGGCACAACACAAACCCTACCCAACAGAGGCAGTTAAGTTTCACCCGCTAGTATGAGGGGAATTCACCCGAACAGCGCACGTTGAAATACAGGCACAACGCAGGACAGGTATAGAAGACGAGGGAATAAGAGAAACTCGAGTCGCCCGTTTAGCAGTCAGACGATAGCACGTTGGTTCGAGTCGACTCGCGGGAGGGTAGCGGGCGAGACCGCTCACGGCTCCCCGACGGGGAGTCGCTCAGCCAACAAAAAATATAATACAGGATCCAGAAGTGGTGGCGCATAGTAAAAAAAAACTTGAAAAAAAAAGTTGACGCACAAGCAAGACCCGCTTTTTGTTAGATGACCATCATTTACACAATCACAACGACGGGCAAGCGACGAGTCGTGCGGCACGTAGTCAGATCACTTGGAAGGTCCCTGGTACCACCTCTGACATATACCGTACACACAGCGATACTTCGGAGACTTGAAAGGGGTCGGGGCAGTCGACCAACAAATTACGATAGTCGCAGGAAGGGTGACGGTAAACGGAGTAGCAACAGAGGTAGATCTCGAGCGTGCATCACACTACGGCAACCACCGCAGCACCAACGACCATCTAGGGAAAAACGACGGAAATTTGGAAACAAATCAGCATTGGCAGCAAGTATCATACGCTTATTCTCTGGCTGGCCTTACGATGTGAGAGTTAGACAGCCCCGCGCGGAAAGGATCGGGGCTAACAAGAGTTCGGGTCAGCCTGATACATTGAACTACGAAGAGTTTTCTATGAGGGGTAGATGGGGAGATAAATACGGGTCGCGTTTAGGCGGGTTAAGATGATGGCTGCTCGCCACATGCTTGCACCTTTAGCAAGGTAGGGACGGGTTCTACATTCTACTAAATAGTCCAGAATTCTTTAACAATAACAAACGAGCAGTTTTGCCACCCTGATGCTCGCGGAAACTATTCCCGAAGTTCTCGGCAAGCGCTTAGCGCTAACAAAGTCTCCCAACAGGTACACTATTTGCAGCTCCTTCTGACGATGAAGTGCCACCACAGCATCAGACCTAACGTCACCCCCGGGGGGTACACAACTACAGCTGACAAAAGCGCGGCTCTACCCGAAAAAAACCGTTTCTGTCAAAGCCACGGGCACGGTGGTGCCGTTGTGGCGGCCTTCTTCCTGCAAGTGTCTTATCGCTTTTTATTTTACAGAAACTTGGCACATACAGACACCTGGCACGAAAAAACTCTCAAGAGCCACTCAATGCCGTCCTTCGACCAAGGAAAACAAAACATACTTCTGCTGCTATTAATAGTCTAAGCGTCTACCGCAGCATCACCAATGTCAAGACTCCAACGACAAGATTCTACGTCAGTGTCACGACTACGAAGAGGAGTCACATATACTTGCACTATCACATGATCACCAGTACCGTCAAGAGCTATAAAAAACACTACCAGTTCCCACCACACTTTACCCGTACCAATATGATCTACAGCATACTTCCACTACTACAAACCTTTATACCACAGAGTATCACCACTGTCAAATACAAGCTACCATACTCGGTATATTTCGTAATTCGACTGCCAGTTTCTGCGACAGCATCACCCGTACCGATAGGAGCTATACTGAATACTCCCACTACTAGTTTCTACCACGGTATCACCGGTGCCATTGCAATCTTCACAGCATACTTGCATCGCCATTTTCTATCGTACCACAGCTTTACCAGCACCGGTATGATCTATACCTTCCACTATTAATACTATAATAGTGTACACCACAAAAGTATCACCAAGTCCCAAAAAGAGCTACCTAGTATACTTCCACGACCACTTTCTACCAACAAAAACACCAGCACCAGTAGGACCTATACTTCCGCTACCAGTTTCTACCACAGTATCACCGGGTGCCACAGCAGTCTCACCAGTACCAGTAGGAACTGCTGTATACTTGCACTACCAGTAGAAACTACTGTACACTTCCACTACAAGTTTCACCCACAGTATCATCACCACCAATAGGAATTACCGGGCATACTTACGTTACCAGTTTCTACCACAGTATCACCAGTACCAGTAGGAACTACCCAGCATACAATATGTCCAGTTTCTACCACAATATCGCCAGTTCCAAACCAGTATGTCTCGTACACCAAGAATTGACAAACCACTAGTGGCAAAAACATATACCGGTACATGATATTTACAGCATCGACCACACCAAGTAGCCCCGGTTGCTGGGGCAGGGCAAGTGTCCGAAGCACAACGTAGGTAGACGTACGCCACACGCGCAGCCCGATGGCACTTGGACTGCTGCGCGCTCTTCCTAGGCGGGTGATACATACCTAACTTCCCTCGATTTTTAGGAAAAGCTAGACGTCGGGAAAACGCCTCCGAAGAACAAACTCTTCGCACGAAGGGTGAAGTCGACCAAGGACTGTTATCACTGGAGTTGAACAATAAGGCTCGACAGAACAAAAACACTTCGAGATGTTGCACGAGCATACACGTTCAATGAAGAAATAAAAAACTATACCCGGTGCGTAGCGCAGTAGTGCATGCGGCTATTGTTAGGCCCACCTTCGAGAACATGGTAGATAGTGAACGCTAATTCCACAAATAAATCTTTATGCCGAGAATTTTCCCAACGCGGTCGGGGTCAGGGTTATGCTCAGGGTTTAGAGTCCAGCCAATTTCGACCATTTTGTCGAAGCTTGGCCAAGTAGTGAACATAAAAAACATAAAACAAGGCTCAGGTAGGGTGCAGACCCTGAGCAGGCGGTGTCCCACCTTGTCGTTGAGGAATCCGACCGTTAGAACCTCTCCCGAGCCCGCGCCGTTGGCCATGTTGAGATCGCCCAGACTGTCGCCCAGCAGCACCACGTTGCCTCTACGTTGCATCTGCACAGCGAGGAAAACCAAAACCGCTCATGCAATACAGAGACTACGGTGGTAACCAGGTAGTAGCTACACATTTTCAACTACGAGGTTATACCTGGTACTCGATAATAAACGATTATTACGTTTACGGTAACGGTACCCCATGGTTTCAATTGCAAATGTCCCTTATATTTACGCCCATCCACAGCCCCTTCTATTGACACCCGGACTGGTATAGTGTAGAAGCATGCCTTTACGTTGAAGTACAACAGTTTACGCTCACGAACAACAAACAGCCCAGCAAACAAACTTAAGGGTCGCTCTTTTATGTTTCGGGGGCGCTAAGAAAAAATCATCAAGAAATCGTGCCCGGCGGCGAGCCCTTCACTAAATCCTACCGGTATATACCAGGTAATCGCCTATTGGTCACGGTTGGTGTCACAACAAGGTCTTAGCCTTGCTCATATTAGGCTTTTTATTGTTGGCGGGTCCATACTGTGCATATTATTAAATAAAAAACGTCAGCTGTGAGATGGAGGATTTCGTCGAAACTTAATTTTGCAAGCTGCGTGGGATACTTCGATCGCGCGTACTACGTGTTTTTTGTATAACCTAATGGGGGATGTATAGTCCTTATTGAGGGGAAGAAGATATAACAACCATGGAACTCGGGATGTGTACAAGGGTAGGGCGTGGGCATGCATGATTTCATGAATGATACATAAGGATATTTCGTTAGTTTTGAGGGGAACAGGGTCAGGTACCTGTGGGGCTGAATATATAGGAGGATGACAACATCTGCGGATGGCTTAATCACCCAAAAAAACAACAGACTACGTCGCACACAAAAAAAACAAAAGAAATCCGACAAGGCACCGCACCTCTTCCCTTTGAAAGTAGGGCGCGACCACCTCCGAGGTGGCGTGTTTGTTGAAGACATGAAGGCACTCGCCCTGAAACCCGGTCATCGTCCCCCCCTGCAAAAACACGCCAACACATTTAAGGACAAATGAGAGGAGATATCAACGGCAGGGGGTTGCCGAGGAAGTAGTAGCTATAGAAAAAAAACAAACAAACGAAGAAAAAAGAAACGATTCTATTGGCTAGCGCGTTGGAGACGCGCTTGATTTTTTTCCGCGGCGCCACCACGGCGGATGAGTCTGTCTTGCTGAAGGAAAATGGGGGCATTCGCCCTGAAGCTCGGTCATCGTCCCCCTCTGTCAAATACGCAATACATTTACGGACAAGTGATGTCATACATCAGAGGTAGGGGGGGCTGTCCCGTCAAGAGTGCTCAGCGAAAAAACGAACAAAAAAAGATTACAGCATACACTTAACAAAACGAAAACAATTGTAATGAATGCCTAACGAAAAATCGGAAACAAAACGATTCTAGTGGGTAGATGCTCTGCAAAGCGTTGATACCGCAGCAGGAATACAGGTCAGGGTACGCCCGAAGCCGGATGGCGAGAGATGACACTGTCTCAACACGCCCGCCGCCGCGACATCTCATACGACTCCTGTGCCCGCGTCTGAACCGTGGATAAAAGTGGAGGGGTCAGTTTCGGTCCAGCCTCAACCATCAAAACCGCTAAAGGACAATCAAGAGCCACAGCTGGGTGGGGCGGACAGAAAGTGTGTGTGTGTTATTCACACCAAACCGTTCTTTCCACACATCGACACCAAGCAGATCCAGTGCCTGTGCTGGACCTTCAACATAAAGAGACACCAGCTCTGTGGTCACAATCTACGAGACGGAAATAACACATCGCAGTATGTAGCAAAGCGACTAGCCAACGCGTAGGGTGCGCAATACACAGAAGTGCGACACTTGGAGTTTGGAATGTGGGGTGAGGACGGAATGCCGAAGCTGTTCTGCGACACGCCGCGGGGGGGGCGAGGGAAACTAAACCGGGCGACACCCAGCAGCTGCCGAATTTCGTATTTCCCTATGAATCTCAGCCTGTCTTTCTCAAGTGCTCGTTTTCTTACCACTAACAGGTGTCCAACTGAACCGGACGATCCCCAACCACTCCACACCAAGTTATATTCCATGCTACATCAAGTATATACCATACCACATCAAGTTAACGATATAACAGGCAAGGTAGCAATTGGAGTCAAACATGGAACACATTCTAAGCCACGGAAAATGGAACAACTCGTTGGACCCGGGTGGCACCCAATCAATCCACACCAAACGATACCATACAAAATCAAGCTGATAACCAAAAAAGGCAAGGTAGCTGTTAAAGCTAAAAATGTAAACGTAAACATGTTGGTTTGTTTTCCTCGTACCTACCTGTAGACTCCTTGGGCCTGTTGATGGCACATGAGCTAGTGTGATCTCAACAACAACAACGGCACTATTCAAAGACCCGCAAGTGAGACAACAAGCTGAGATCAAAAACACCAATACACTACGACCACCACCAACAGCAGCAGCAGCAGCAGCAGCAGCAGCAGCAACAACAGCAGCAACAACAACAGCAACACAACCACCAACAACGTCACTATTCGTAGCCTCGGAAGCGAAACCACAAGCTGGTCCCTCCTACCTCATCAAAAGCCATCCTGTTGGAGATGATGTGACAGTTGGACGGCACGGGCTTCTCCGAACGCTGCGTTAACGCCTCCTCCAGTACGTCTGCGCGTCGCGATGGAAAAACAGCATACACGGTAATCAAACTCGAACCAACTTGGGGACGAAAAACCTGTACCAGGTACCTGGTACCTGGAATACCTTTGTCGAAAAATAAAACAAATTCTGATTACATTATAAATGATCTGCAGCTCACTGTAAAACTGCGCCCCCCCCCCAAACAAAACCATCCTAACATACTTTTGCACCGTCTTCGCAGTGACAGCGATGTAGGCAGCAAGCGGCCTCGTTAAATAAGGTGCAGCGGAAGGCAGCGGAACTTCCCTAGCCGCCCCCCAAAAAAAACATGTAGGGATTTTTTAAGAGCGCTGCGATATTCGCTTCATTCGGCAGGATGCCAAAAAGCCGAGAGACGCCAGCACGACTGCAAAAGAACAGCGCCACATATCGCGATAAGCACCGCTGGGATCAAGACCCCTCCCCCCATCCCTTACCGGCAATGCCTGCACTGAACAATAGCAGAGGAACTCCCTCGTTCTCCAGCCACTGGAAAAGTTCACCGTGGCCGTGTCTGAACTCTAGCTCTGACTTCGCCACGGCAGCGGACACGATATCCCTCGATATTCCAGCTTGGACCATAGCCTACAGCACCTCCGCAGATGCATGAGGTAAAACGAGCGCAAGCGCAAGAACAAGCACAGGCACAAGAACAAGCACAAGTTCAAGGTATCACGCAAAAAGGACAACAGACACAAGAACAATAACAAACGCAAGGACAAGAACATGCACAAAGAACAGGAACATGAACAAGAACAGCCTCAAGAACAGCCACAGTCACAACAACAATACCAAGCACAAGCACAAGCACAAGAACAAGCACAACAATGCGTCAACTAATGATTTCCTCCCCAGGTTTGGTGGGCGAAGGGCCAGCTAAGACCATTTCGTCGCCCTTCGCTCGGTGAGGAGCAGCCGCGGGCGCCTCAATGGCGGCGGCGTGGCACAATTGTTTTTCGGATTGGGCACAGGGCCAATCAAAAAGCGCTTCGACTACCGTCGCTCGGTCAGGAGCAGCCGCCAGCGCAGTGATAGCGGGACTTTAGCATATCCCTAAAAAGCGGTGATCGGTGTTCATGTGAACCCTTGGCGCCGAGAGACGTGCTCGGTGGCAACGTCGTGACTTGGCGATGGCAAACGCCACAACCACTGCGTACTGTTGATGTAAATCGCGGTCTCGGCTGTCCTGCCCCCCCCCCCCCTGCGCCGCCATTGATCCCTTGGGGGTTCATTTATAGCGCCCAAAACAAACGAAGAGTGCGATCATCTCAAGCGGCTGGGAAGAGCGTGCGGCGGTAGATCATCACCATGCTGCGGGGCGTGACGTACAGCTACGTATCGAAGTTCATACATACCCCTGACTCTAGCAGCCCGAGCTGCTTCGAGTGGCCGTCACTGTAATCAACATTTAGTTTCGACATTTTTCCCACCTCAAGTCTGATAGCAACGCCCCGCGGGGTCCGCATCCGACGAGGCAGCATCATTGACAGCATCGTTGCAAGTTGGGAGTCATCCCACTACGAACCCATCGTACTCTTACCTCGTGAGCTTTGGTGACCCACTCGACCATCAGTTCAACCCTCGTCTCATGCGCTAGGTCCGGATCCACCTTGTTTGCCGTGTACGTATTAAAAATAATATTAGGGTAAATAAATAATGAAAAAGGACAATTGACACAAGTCTTTAGAGGCGCGCCTGGAGGCGGACACCACGGGCGACATACGTATACTTATCAGACAGGCGGGGTTTCGACGCGAATAACGAGGTGTGCGCGCTCCTCCCTCGGGCTCGTTTTGCATTCGTGCGAGAACAACATGGGTGAGATGGCTAGATGCACAAAGAGGCGATTCTATCCCATTTCTTTTATAGGTTTGAAACAGGGCGTGTCGCACTATACAACACGCTGACAATCATGCCCAATTGGACTAAACCCCCTCGTCGGACCCAGGTAGTGCGCCGTATAATGTTGGCACTACATGCACTAACTACAAGTGGCAAATAAAACCATCGAAAGTCAAACAGTTTGACTACTTGGGGAGGTCTCAGCGTTGCCATGTCTCTCGTTTCTCGATGATGTTTCTTGGTGTGCGGGTTGCGGGGATCTGCCATCCCATCCCGTTTTCCCAAACGTTTAGGGTATTGCCGCATGGTGGAACCCGCCGTGGATCAATTACCCCGGCCCCTAAACCGCAACGCCCCAGTCTGCACCCAAGTATGCACACGGTTTTGTCTTTTGTCGTACGCTACGTCAACTCCCACATAACTCATACTTCGGCACATACACTAAACCCCGAGGGTTTCACACGCCCGGCATATCAGATGCCCATTTCATCATCCAACTATAATTTGACTTGCTTACAGTGTAAAATTATTAATCGATGATAATTTTCAATATGATATTTGTAGGGCAGATAGATCCCTGATCCAATAGAACCTGCATGATCTAGATTCTGCTTTTTTGGCCAGATGATATTTTATTGACACGGCGCTTGCGCACATGTTTGGCGGGTGTGGGTCCGTACGAGACGGCCCATGCGCAACACCTCACAGCATCAAACACAGCATCTACCGGTAGGCGACCTATGCTACGGCAGATCGTGATCTATTCGACGGGTGGAATGGTTTCAGTTGTACCTCGAGGGGGTAATAGTGATTCCTGAGCTCGGTTGTCCTCTCGTGGAACTCCTCCGACAACAACCCGGACTCCCCGATAACCTGGTGGCAGGAGTGGCCCCTTCGCCCGTTCACCCAAAACTTGGTCATCGTGTAGTCAAAATCTGCGTGGTGGTATATATACGGTACCAGCCAGAGGGATTCGTCAGTCAGCTCGGGGTGCGCAACCAAGACGGGTATCGCAGGTTGGTTTTTACAAGCACCCCAAGGGGGTGGGTTTCGAGGGGAAGAGATCGTGCAGCTTTCATTCAGTGCATCAAGGATGAAGAGGGAAGACTGCCTGGCGATATATAACTCAATCGCTATCGGCAGGCACGCTGCGGGGGCAGCCTCTGAGGGTTGCGCAACACTTCTCCGGCGCGTGCTACGCGCAGCGCAACAGCGACGGCATACAACTGCACATCGGGTGTGCAAGTAAAACATTGCACACCGCCCCACTTGCCCCTGCAACAACCGCCTCCGCCCTATCGGAAGCCGTACATACGATACATACTTCGTACAAGTAATATAAATACATACCCTGGTACTTGGTACCACCTGATATAGACTACGTATCTTACTTTTTAGCGCCCCCCCCAACTGTCTCCCTCGGCATATTCTCCCACATCCCAGCCATCCTCGGCTCTTGATTGCCGACGAGGATACCATTTTTTTGGGAACCTTCCTGAATTTCTTTGTTTTCTTCATTATTTGTAAAAATAAGCACACCCACCCCAGCTCAGCTTAGCTAGCTCAGCAGCGCATACGATGCCGTGCCCTGCCGTTCGGTACGGTGCCGTGCCGTGCTTTGCCGTGCTGTGCCTTCTCGTTCGTACATACCAGGTATCATGCGTCATACCAGGTACCAGGTATGTACGTTTACAAAAAAGAACACCCAGCTCAGCTCAGCTCAGCTCAGCGCAGCAGCGCAGTGCAGCGCCGTCCGGTGCCGTGCCCAGCCCTGCTGCTGTGCCACGCTGTGCTTTCTCTTCCGTACATATCAACAGGGATATGTACGAACATGCATGCGGCGTCCGGGTTGTTTGTCGAATCCGCCATTTTTTCCCTGCACCATGGAGCCCTTGGCATTTTCAAGTCGCTACGAGTTGCACCAAATCATGGGCGTCTTCTGCCCCCTTGTAAATCTTTGTATTAGGGCCATTCCTATCGGGCAAAAAAATCACGATTCATGACTTTTTTTGTCATGAATCGTGATTTTTTATGTCATGATTCATGACAAAAAAATCACGAATCATGACATCAATTTTTCTAGCTTTTTCCAAAAAAAAACATATCACGATTCGTGACATCGCGTCATGCACGAATTATTATAAGATTATGCCTGATCAAGGCACTACGTAACCCCGGCGG
>JAYJME010000623.1:0-21008 GCA_036873775.1 Costaria costata | reverse complement strand
ATCATGACTAGTTGATTTATAATCAACAATCAACAAGAATTAATCACATCACGTGATTAAAATTAATCACCAAAAATTATCATAATCAACACGTGATTATGAGTTGATGTACATCCCTACTCCTACCCCACGTTCGCCTATAACTCCATCATACGACAGCAGCTCCACCGGATGGATCCCCCTCCCCCATTCAACCTTGCTTCTTCGCTCAACCAAATCAACGCTATCCCCCTCACGGCTTGCTGCACACCCACACGTCTCCTCGAGTGGCTCGTCATGCCGGGCACGGGAGTAGCGCGATACCGGGGTGGCTAGTCAAAGTGATCAACGAGGTTTGCAGAGCCCTTGGTCGCCTAGCCACCTATCTCGACGGCGTCAACGTCTTCGACAACCGACCCTACTTATGTTCTATCTAGCAGCGTTTACAATTGTGCAACCTAAAACTTTTCCCCGCCGAAGGCTGAAATCGGCGCCATGGGTGTGGATTTTCTTGGCGAACAATTGATTCGGTCTGCTTCCCCCCGAACCCCGACAAGGCGAAACCCCGGCGAACGTGCCGATGCATCGCAGCTTTAAGCAGCTGCGCTACCCCCTACGCGCTCTACCCTGACATCAGAAATTCCTGGTGGAAGAGGTCAAGCGTATCCGGGTACTTGTTTGGGTGGGCTGGTGCCCTCCAGCCAAATTTATCATTTGGGTGCGCTCCCTTACATCTCTGAATTTCGTGGTTTTCGCCAACACGGGCCACGAATGAGAATCGACGAAAAGTTAGCCGCTCGTGCCTCCACACCCGTTTTCTTCTGAAGCTCTAGCCGGGGTTATGCGGCCGACACGCATGCCGACGACGACACTCCCCCTTCCGTGTTCACAGAGCACGTTGAACCCTCCCCTGGGGGGGCTGGTAATCCGGCATCGGTCCGAACACTGTTTTTCCCGAGGTCGTTTCGCCCCAATCATGCACATCGGAAAAAATTACGTTGGGAATAATCTCTTCTGCCCCCTGCCGATGGTAAATCCACCGGTGCCGGCTCAGACAATATCCCCCCCGCTCTCATTGTACCGCTATTTCTAACCTCTACCACCCCAAACTTGAACTCCCAGGGGACCCCTGCTTCATATTTAATCGTTGTAGACACATCCGCCTTGAGAACCATCCCTCCTACCCTTCCCATTCCGATGACCGCCTCTCCGACTCAGCTGTGCTGGACTTACCCCCATCTGCCCTCCCTGCCTCCTCCCCTGCAACTTCGACGGACGCGCAAGTGGTCTCGGTCCTCAGGTGATTTCTGTCTTGTCTCAGGCGGCCGCGTTTGACACCACAATCAATCATGTTCTAGCTCGAGTTGTGATCAAGCTCTACCTCTGCTACCCTTCGCCTTCGCGGGTGCGTCTGCTTCCCCTCCTTCCGGCGGATGTTACCTATACACGGACCTCGTCACCGATAATTCGCCGCCGCTGGTGTTCCGCAAGCCGCCAAATGCGGTTTCGAACAATCGGATCCGACGTCACCGCCAATCAAACGATCAGCCGCCGCCGTGCACCACTCTCGACGGCCACGGACCCCTTCGCTTGTTGTTAATAGGCCAAAGTCCTTCCATCGAACCCCTACTGGTCATCATTCCCAAATCGACAGTGCCACTTCGGCCCGCCTCCGCGGCGACCGAGTCTACTATGACCCCGTTGCGGGCACCCAATCCGCACGCTCCTGCGAATGCCGCCCGACCGCCTTTTTTTCCGCGTATCTTCTTCGGCGGAAACCGCAATAAACGAAAATGCCGAGCTGACACGTCGACTGTCGACTGGGCTCGCGAATGTTATGCGAACAGTATGCCGATCCGACCTGCGATGCCATCGTTCAATGCTTCCTCCCGGGCTGCCCCTCCATTATTTCCTACAAATTTATACCGCAACTCCTGTTGCACACAAGCCATTCTCTGTCGAACTCCCAAGCATTGACTGACAAAGAGTTCCTCTACAAGGACGACGACAAAACATCTCTCTTGATCTGGAAGTTCACGCCTCTCCCTCTGGTTCTTCTCGATCACCCAGGTGTGCACAAGGCCCAGCTTTTAAATGGCAAGCCCACGCCGTTGTATGTTCCGCTACTGAAGCGATCGTGGATTATGCAAGCCTGCCGCACCAGTACCTCCTACCACCTCAGCGCCGCCCAGACCCTACCATACTTGAGCGCTTCTAGGTGTGTATGGGCATAGGAGTGTGCACGCAAAAAAAAAACAAGAACGAAAATATTCGCGACAAACGGCGCATTGGCCTAACATCCCCCACCCGCTTCCGTTCGAACCTGATGTTGCTGTCAAGGTCGACAAAAAATCAAACTTTTCCCGGTTACACCATGCGGGAACACGTAAATTCTCCTCTTGACGGACAAACTCAGCCGAGCCGTAGATACGTAGACCTGTATGTCCCCGTTTTCACGGCCGGCGGCACCGCCGACATTTGTCGGCATCCCAGTCAACAACTGAAGTCCTCTGTGGGGGTGTCAGGTCAGTGTCGTATCTAATAACGGCCTACAACTCTGCTCGTAAGTCCTCTCTCGCTGTGCGTGTACAATCTGCAAGGCGCATGTAACGTCGCGCTAAGACCATACCATCCCAACGGAGACGGCAGCGTCGAAGAGGGGTGAACGACACTGTGACCCGGATGCTAGTGATTGGGATAACTGGAACGCCTATGATACCTGTGGCACATGGAATTCGTCTACAGCAATTGTGTCAGAGTAACGATCGATTTAAACCACAATGACGTGCACATGAACCGCCCCCTCGACCCTTCTCTCACCTTTTTGGAGCACCCCTACGCCCGCGGCCACCAGAGTCTCTACCACGATCAGCTAAAGTACTGTGGCCTGGCCGCCGACCGTCCGCGGCGCTTGTATCAGCTATTAATAGCGTGCGCGAAAAGCACGCCATCGCCGTTTCCCGTGTGGAGCACCGAACCTTTTCGCTGTTCCCACGCGTTTCGAAAAGTTCCCAAGCTGGCCCCGACGCCCAAGGTTCTTAAATCGAACCTGTTCCTCAGGAAGGACTGGATCGTTCGACGTCTTAGTTGTCAGCCCCTCACCCCCCCGACACGACCCCAGGATCGCCGCCCCATGGCCGCCAAGCCGTTTTTCCTAGACCTCCCGAACAAAATGCCGCGCGCAGACGCCCGCTGTCGTGTTTTGGTGGCCCGGCGCAAGCTACCTGGTATTTGCTGGTCCGCACGGTAGCGACGACCTTCCGCAACACCTGCCTGCCGGCCTAACGCAGTATGCCCTCAAGAATTACACCACACAACCCCCTCCATACCACGCCACGACAATGTCTCCGTGTGTGTCAAGCGCTAGGAGTCGAGGAGAATATCCTCCACCAGTTTATGTGGGGCCAGGGCGGACTTCTCGTCGTTCTCTACAGAACGCGAAGCAAACCCCTCCTACAACCGTCGTTGGTATATATATATATATACCTGCGGCCTTGGCCTTTCCATCGGCACGCTCTACAATAGTGGGGCAGCGCGTCCCTTCAGCACCGGCAGAACAGACATACTGACGCATGCCAGCCGGTACCACCCAACAAGATTTCGCCCGAGCTAAAGGCGAATCGTTTCCTGCCTTCTGCTTCAGGCTACGTCACTCACCAATCATCATTGGATTATGGATCTCGGATCATTGATTCAGCAACACCATCCACATTGCTGGAAGTTATTCCTGGAGCAGGACCCAAGATAGGGTTTCCTGGCTCGGTGTATTCCGAGTACAGACCAACTGCTGGCCAAGTTATTGTCCACTTCCTCGACGACCCCTGGCCGATAAAGAGCGCGCTGCTTATACCACGGTCATTGGACGGTAGAGCGGATAGTTGCGTCTCTAGATCCATCAAGATCGCACCTGCATGCATCGGATTGTGCGTAACGTAGACGGGTCTCGCTGAGCTGAAATTGCCTTCTTTGTGAGAGAATTGGTCTCCCCGTTGTTGCAGATTGTTGTTTGCCGCTGTTCGCAGTTTACAAAGCTGTGGAGTGTATTATTTTCATGTACGAGTACTCCCCTTCGTGTTCTTCCCCCGATGCCACTGTCCGACTTTCAGGCCAAATTTATTAAGGTTGGACCATAGGTCTTGCTAGATAATTGACCTTTCTTATTTAAAACAAGGATATCGGTGGAAGCACAAAACACGGTCGACCCACAGCGGCTGCAGCAGTGTACTTCTAAATACGCGCGATCGAAGTTGTCCCACGAAGTTTGCAAAAACGAAATTTCGACGAAATCCTCGATCTCACAACTGACATACTTTATTGGGTAGTGGTTAAAGGGGTAAATACCCACGGATTTTAAACCCAACGAGGGGTATAGGCGAAACACGCCGGAGGGAGGCGCCCTCATGTGCCCCAACCTGCCTCAAATTAAATTATGACGCGCTGGCAAAGTGCCCGAGTGCCCGCAGCCCATGCCGAGCACGCACACCTTTTCCTTTTTTTTTCGGGCACATTTTAGGGGCTAACGGCACCGTGGTGCAGGAGGGGTCAAAAGGGGTCCCCCCTTCTGACTAATGGCTGGGGGGGTAAGCCCCCGCATCTCTACTACCAGTATGTTTATGTAGTACCCCCTCGTGACCATCAGTTCCCTCCGTTTGGCCGAAATCATACCCCTTAATGATCTCTTATGACAGCCCAAAAAATGGTATAAACACATATATCCACCTCACGGTCCAACAGCCCGAACAGCCCAAGGGCGGAATATCCGTTAGCTCGAGTAGTCGCGATCGTTTTTTTCGGCAACAACCACGACACAACAAATAACCTATAAAATCAAATCTGTTCATCATACCAAAACATGCAAATATTTTCAAGCTAGAAAATGGTATCAGAGAAGGGGGGGGTGGTAGCTACGAGTAGTGGGTGCACGGTGGGTGGGGCCTCATCTAAAGTAGGAGGTGAACGGAACACAACGCACGACGCAACATATCCAAGCATGCTACTGGCAGGTCTTCAGCGGCTTAATTTCTCCGTTTTGTTCTCACATCCGCGGCAACGCTACGTGCAAGTACTGGCGTTGCTTGCCGCCTTTTTGAGTTTGGACTGCTGCCGTTGGGTCAGCTATGGTCACAAAACAGTCTGTGGTTAGAAAGGTTACTAACAAAGGCAACAAATTACAGGTAACGGCAACACGAAGGTAACGATGCGCTCGACGCGGATTGACGCCGGCACGAACGCACTTCCAGCAGAAGTGGCGTGCAGACCAAGTTTCATCGACATGATGCGAGTTAGATTACCCGCCTGCCGCCTGCCTACACGCTCCAAGCCGTTGGGCGTCTGTCCGTGCTGTCCACTGCATATGAGAGCAGCAGTGTCTGTCTCCAGCCCGCCCATCGCGCACCCACTACTCGTAGCTACTAACCAACCCCTATCTCTTCCGATTTGATGTTCTAGCTTGAAAATAGTTGCATGTTTTGGTATGATGTATAGATGTGGTTATACGTTATATTTGTTGTGCCGTGTTTATTGCCGGAAAAAAACGATCGCGCCAACTTGCAGCTAGTGGATAGTCCACCCTTGGGCTGTTCGGGCTGTTGGACCGTGCGGTGGATATATGTGTTTATACCTGCTTTTGGGGCTGTCATAAGTGGTCATTAAGAGGCATGATTGCGGTCAGACGGGGGGAACTGATGGTCACGAGGGGCTAAGTACATAAACATATACTTCGAAGTACGGAAGTAGTAGTAGTAGTAGAAATGCGGGGGTTTACCCCCCCCAACCAGTAGTCAAAAGAGGGGATCCTTTTAAACCCTCCTGCACCGTGGTGCCGTTAGCCCCGATAACGCGCCTAAAAAAAAAAGGGAAAGGTATGCGTGCTCGGCATGGGCTGCGGCCACCTTGCCAGCGCGTCAGAATTGAATTTGAGGCAGGTTGGGGCACGTGGAAGCGCCCCCGGCAGGCGTGTTTTGCCTTTGCCCCCCTCTTGCTTCAAAATCCGGGGGTGTACCCCCTTCTGACCACTAGCCTTTTTATTGTATACGTATAATACCAGGATATGAACGTTGCAAAGCTGGCCTTCTCGAAGAAGACTTTGTGGCCTTGGTTTGATTGAAACGTCAAATCGGCGATGAACCTACAGACAGCAAGTAGAAAAGTAGTCGTGTAACTCGTAGCGACAGCGATACAACGACCACACCACGACAACCGTAAACGTCACGCCACCAAGTCTAAGACTAGGGCGGCCGAGGTGGGTTGATCGGGTTCATCGAATCCCACTACGTATGGACGGAAAATTAAGGACCGTTGGACTATAAATATGAAGATAAAGTTATCCTTACATTTCCATGCAGTGAGTGGTTCGTATATACACTTGGGGGCAAGGGGGGGCGGGACGTGGAAACCCGTGTGCGTGCCGAGGACGGCCTCTCCAACTCTGTAGGCGGTCCTCTGGAATCTCGGGCTGGAACAACGGGATGGCTTCGAGAGAGAAGTGGATCCGCTGTTTTGACAGGCTTCCGGTGGGGCGTCGCTCATATCCCAACGCTGGTTGAGCTTGGTGTATCATACCTTCCAACTCTGCCGGAACCACCTTCTTACAATGCCCTCTTCGTACCGGTACTTGTTTAGGGATAAGTAAACCACATGACGCACCACTACTGTACTGTAACAACATGAGTGCGTAGATATATGCCATACGTATGGAGCTGCTGCTATAGGGTTTTTTTTTGGTACACAGAATCAGGACTCACTCGCCTTCTCAAGCTGGTTGTGAGCACGTTTACTCGAGTGCCTGGTGCCGCTGGGCGTATCAAGGCGCGCCCAATCATTGGGCTCACTTGGAGCAGCAGGGACATGGGGAGTTGTAGACTCCAGAGCTTGAACGAGTAGAAAGTATTCGCTTTCGCCTCTTCTACCACGGCAACTAATGCAAGCTCGAACAGCGTGTCGCTGGGATCCGCTTGCGGGGCAGCCCCTCTGCGTCCTGCGATTCATGCTCTACTTGCCCAGGATCCAGAGCCAGGATCTGCCAAAGCAACACATCCCCTAGTACCCCGACAGGAATCCCTCCAAATTATCCAGAAACCCGTTTATCTTGTCTGCGCCTGTGTTGCGGTTACTGCTGCCAGCTGTACACCGTAGACATTGCAGGTCCTCCAAGCCATACATACTCGGAAGAGAGGTTACGGAAGCGTGCCAAGTCCCTGGGCCATAGTAGCCTCCTCAAGCATGCGACGGTGCCATCAACGCGGCGCAAGCGTCGTCAGGGCATGGCCTTTGCGACGGAATCTTTCAGAATATGCACCCCCGCCGCCTTCTCCTTCGGACCTGAAGTCTGCTCTGCCCGAAAAGTTCTCGGTGGGGAAGAACCTCAAGCTCAAGGTAGGCACGCATGCAGGCAGGCGTTGAGGTCGCCTTTCATGGGCTGGGTTCGACCTACTGATCAACTGGCTGACTCATTTTATGCCCATCAACAAGATCAACTTGATGTGAGGTCTGGGTCACGCCGCACGACGTACCAACGCTCGCAACGCATGAAGCTCAATGCACGACGATGTCACGATGTCAGACCGCACACACCGACCTGCCCGTTTTCTACCGCCCTCGTGCAGGGGGTCCTGTTTGAGTACGATATATTGGCGAGCTCTTCCTCCGGCACAGCTCTCCCCGGCAAGGAGCCAAAACGCGCCGCAACGGCAGGGACGAAGATCACGGGGTTTCAACCCTTGACTCAGTCGGGAGAAAACTTAATCGACGAAGTCACAGGCATTCTCGGCAAGGCTCGCGCTGCTGCCGGCCTGGGAGGGGGGGGCGACTTGCAGGACATGGGCAAAGCTTTGGTAGCCGACCTGAAGGCAAAGATGGGAGCGGGAGGGGGGCTTGGTCTAGAAAAGGCTAATGCTCTCCACTCGAAGACGATTCCTCCACCAGCGGATGTGCATAGTAAACAGCCGACCAATGCCCAGGACTTGGACCCGAGAGCAAAGTACAGGGAGAAGGTCGGTTCCCGAACTACTGCTGCTGCTGATGCTGGTGTTCGTCCAAATCTGACCTGGTACGTTTTTGTATTTTGTCATTGGCGATGCGGTCAGACCCCACTTTGTATACGTACGTTTTCCCTCTTGCTTACGCGCCACGAATGGCATGTTGCCCACGCAGCAGTCACAGAGTTATCACCACCACCTCCTCACCTTCTGTGCCCCCCCCCCCCCCCTGACCGCTGTCTGTCGCACTCTTCTTTCCTGACTCGCAAGCTGCGACTGAAAGCGAGGGGACAAAGCATGATCGACAACATCGGGAAGTCCCCCGAACCTGCACCTGCGGGCGATGCAAGCCTTCTTTTCGCCGCGAGGGAGCGCGTTTCCTCGGCCGACTGCGCCACCCCCTCGGCGTGGATGCTCAAGCAGGGAGCGGGAGACCTGCTCCTGTACCTCGCGGCACGGAGCGTACGTGTGGGCGTGATCGCCGGGCCCAGCACAACCCCCTCAGAGTTCGAAAGCTTCGTGCGGCAGCTTCGGCAGCAGTCCGTCATCGTGCGGGCGGCCATCTCGCCCGCGGCGATGAACGTGGAGGGTATGGAGGCGAGCATAGCCAAGGCTGGCGGTGAGCTCGGCGGGGGCGTGGGCGGCGGCGGTGGCGCGGGATCGGAGGTGCTGGTGGTGGGGTCGAGCGACCCGATCCTCCGCGCCGCCACGGCGGCCAAGATGTTCACGGCGAGATATCACCCTCCCAACAGCCAGCGGCAGGGCGTGATCCAGACGTTCGTTGTGCGGGACATCGACGAGGTGGGTGCAGGTTCTCGGCGCCGTTTTTGCTCAAATACAGCACCAGGCATTGTCTGTATTTCGTATTGTGGGTGCATATAAGCGATTCTGGTAGGCGGTCTGTGTATGCCTGAAAAGACGAGAAGGCTTCCTATGCGAGCCTCCATTCGTAGGTGTTAGATCGCAGTTTTGGTGGATTTGTCAAGAGGCCATGGTGATTGTGCTGGGTCTGACCTGGCTGTACGATTATTAATGGTAAAAGATTGCATTCATCGCTCACTCACAAATATGCCAAGTCGCGTGTACACGTTAAAACGCGTCGCACTCAATTTCCACGAAATTGCGTACAGCGTGCAGCGTTGTGCGCGTCGAACGCTCGTGTACTGTGTCGGCGGAGTAGTCTGGGATGTCAACCTCGCCGCTTCTTGTTCCGAACCTGCTTTTTTCAGGTGCGCACGGTGGTGGAAGAGGTCAACGGAGTTTCCTTCCGATGACGGCGGCAAAAAGTTTGACCTTTGCACACCTGCTTGTAACACGTCGTGCGCGAGCCATGCGCTACGCGGGGATGGGGGGAAGAGGTTTGCGGTCAGCGTTGTGTGTGTCATGAGCCTGACGACTAGCGCAATGCGGCGAGGTTGGTGGAGGTTGCCTATTGGCATGTTGGCGAAAGGTCGCACCGCGTGCAAACCTGCAGGACTGACTCAAATTGTAGACCGATGGGTTTTGAAGGCCTCTTGAGTGCTGCTTTATTTAATTGTAAAATCTAGTGATGAGGACCGGGCATGTCGTCAATTCTCCAGAACCTCCAGAACTGCTCTCGATTAGCGGGCGATACTGGTTGAGACCTTCGAGGATACGTATCAATAGTAGATATCCTGAACCAACTTTTTGGTGTGGGTGTTAGGAGTGCGAAATGATTAGAGGTACAACAGCGTGCAGAGGTCGCGGTCGCTTCGTGGCCAGCGCAACATAGGCGCCCGCTCTCAGCTCCCAATGTCTCCTGTGGGGTGCTTTCGCGACTCTGCTTGCAAACCACCCGGTGATGGTTCAGGAGAACACACGTAATAACACCGCGATGGCCAAGAAACCTCTTTTAAGTCAATGGACCGCCCGCTCTGCAACCTTTTTTTATTTCCCGCCATTGCGACGAGGAAAGCACAAAGGTCAAACTTGACCCGTGCTTTATACCCTGAGCTATATGCGTACTGGATGTTTGATGGGTTGTTTGCAGCCACCCGCATTGCAACGCCTGATTTACCCTCCTACCAGGTTGGATCTCTTCAAAACTGATTAAGGAAATATCTGTTTTTTCGTACGCAGTGTGACCTGCTATACATCCAACCACAATAGTCGTGATAATTGTTTGCTCCGTATGTGGCGTGACAGTGCGGTCCAATCACTCGCGGCTATGCAACTGTTCTGGTGTACTCTTGTTCTTGCCCCATGCAGCCAAGAGCTGACAAGACAGACGCTTCAAAGCGTAGATACACTTAACGAGTGGTGCGGAGGTTGGAAAAATCAGGTACGTATATAAATGCCGTTGTCATACCATTAATAGTACGCGGTACCGCTTGTTTTCGGGCCGAGGAAAATTGTAACCCAACGCCACAAACTTCTGTACTAGTAGAGTGGTCATTGAGGCAAGGCTGCCTCGTACTCGCAGTAGGCTGTGTGCGTCGGAAGGAGTAGAATATAGAAAATCCCGCCGCAAAAAAACACACACAGCAGCAGCAGCACCGCCACTAAAACCTCAGCAGCACGGCGACCGCGCCCAACTCGAGACCGCTTGAAACGAAACAAGTCACACGCGTCAGCCCAAGTCCGCCCGCTGCTGTAGACACCAGTTTGTTGGAATCGGTCGCGTACAGCTCTCGCAATCACGAATGATGCAAAATCACGATTGTTACGAATCGGCAGTACACATACAGACAGACTAACTAAAAAATGGAAGCCTGTACGCACCCCGCAATGAAGAGTTTTTTTGCCACATGGCAAAAAACGGCCTCATCAAAAAGTACCGCCACTTGCTTCTCTAAAAGTTACCGCCATGTACTTTTGTAAAAGTTAACGCCACATACTGAATAGTTACACTTGTAGATGAAGAGCTATGTGGTGGCACCGCCCACAGCTCCGGAAGAGAGCATTTGTCACTTCGGAAAATCGAACACTGACAAGGCGCAAGGTACGCGCGGAAGCCACGCAGTGTTGTTTTGTCACAAGATCCAGTGGATTGAGAAACTGTATCAACGGAAACCTACGTCTTCGTTGCTCTCACGGCGACGCACGTGACACCAAAACAGCTCAGACAGGCTGTGCCTAGCAGACTCTCGCCACACGCTCATGGTGCCACCAGAGCAGTAAAACATCTACAAACGTGCTGCATGGAAAAACTGAGCCTATTTTATTTTTGTCGAGTCCCCCTCTGGCCTTCCTCTTGCCGCGCCTAGTTGAGACAAGCTCAAGCGCTATCCTATCCTATCCGCTCCCGCCTTCCTACCCTTCCTCTTCTTCCTCCCCCTCTTCGCCGTCGCCGTCGTCCTCCTCGTCGTCGTCTTCCTCCTCGTCTCCATTTTCTCCTCCCCCCCCGCCCTCGTCGTCGTCGTCTTCGTCCTTGTCTCCCTCGCCCTCCCCTCCCTCTCCTTCGCTACCGTCTTCGGTTGCCTTGTCCTTTCTCGCCTGCCGGAGGGAAAGACACGACACAAACCCGTGAATGGTCAAGCCATATAAAAATAGATGCGAAAACTGCGTCAAGGCAGGGCCACAACCTCATGAGCGGCATGAGGACGAACGCGCGGCGGAAAACAGTACGCGGTTCACCAAAACGAACAGCGACGCGGTATTAACATCTTAAAAAATCTGCAAACACGTTTCTGGGGACAAACTACTTGGGATTAGTGTACGTTGATGTTTGCAGTGGTAAAAGGGTTTAGGCACACTCGCCTGCGCGCCCGATTATTTCAAAAGCAAGCACGGCGACGCGGTACAGAAACAAACTCGCCTGTGCGCCCGATTTCTTCTTCGAAGCAGAGCTGCTCCCGGCCTTGCGCTTCCTCTTCTCGCGCAAGCCTCGTGAATCTTCCTGGCATCCGGCGATAGCAGACTGGTCGATCCTAAAATCGCGGTCGACGCGGCTGCTGACCCACCTCGGCAAGTCGAGAGAGCCCTTGCACAGTTTTCCGAGCAGGAGGAGCTGGACATCGCATTCCTCCATCTGCGAGACGGAAGGAAGTAAGGAAGGGGTTAAGGCCGAGGTGAAGAAGTTGGTGAATAAACGGCGTAGGCGCCGGCGTTATTCGAACATGAGCGTTGGTGGTGGGATGGTGTATTCGTAATTCAGCACCGGCAGCAAGAAGGATGGTGACGCCGATGGTCACACTCGCATCGGGCAGAGTATTAAAAGGGCCCCAGAAAAAATGTCTGCATATATCAGGTACGGGGTATACCCGTAGAATACGTGCGAGAGTTTTTTGTTTCGGCAGAATTTCAACCACAGTTGGGATGCTGACATGCGCGCCTGTAAACGTGCTTGCACTCACGCCGACGTCTGCTTCAGTCCGCAGTCTCGGGTCACCCCTTGTCAAACGCCCCAAGCAACAACACGTCCCAACAGAAAAAAAATGTGTTGAGAAACGGAACTGCCATAACATACCAAAGCAGTATTATACCTGAAAAATGAGCGCGGGCACGAGGCGGCTTTGCCGTGTGATGTTGTGCTTGGTGACTTTGCTCCCCTTCTCGTCCTCCAGGTGTGGTAAGAGCGAATGAAGGGCCTTCGTAAACTCTTGCTTGGACACCAGAACGCTCTTCAGGCCCAGCCCAACGTAGGCCCTCTTCAGCGACAGGCGCACCTTGAGAACCTGCGGCGGCCAGGAAACATATTGACAAGGAACTGTCCTGGAATTTTCAAGAATCAGAATTGGCAAGACGTCCAACCAGCTCGAGTGCGAGGAGATGCAGCGCCGGCGAAATAAACAACCCATTCAATTCATCTTCGTGCGCCCATAAAAAACAAGTCCCGCGGGTCGTGCTCTCGTGCCCCACGCCTCCGCGAGATATCTATTGGACGCAGTCTGGCTTCACGGTAACCTTTTTATGGTAACGTGGCTTCGCGGTAAAAGCTTTTGCACTTTAATGGTAAATCAATAATATCGCGGTAAAAAACTAGGCGGTGATGACGCGAGCCTGCAAACGATAACTCACCAGGAACTGCGTAGATAAAAAAGCCGGACACCCATGGCGAAAAATCCGTAGCTCCTAGCTAGCAAGAATTTGGCGACTTTCCCCGAGCAGGGACGCCGTTTCTCTACAGCAAACCCCGAAATGGCACATATACCTGCTACGAGTATACCGTCTATGATCCTATTAATAACAAATATAAATAGTGGCGTCGAAGGCTTTGAAGCATAAAACACACCTTCGTGATGGCGCGGAAAACGCGGCTCGCGCTCGACACCAACTTCTCCAAGGACCGCCCCTCCAGCCTGGTCCCCGCCAGCACGGTTATGGTCTGCATCACAACCCGTAACCGGTCACACACGACGGTCTCTCTGCGGTCCAACGGGTCGCGCTCGCCGCTGCTCCCGTCGCTGCGCACGCCCGCGGCATCTGAGTCCGAGTCCGAGTTTCGATCCACGCCTAGAGAGCCGTCCGAGCTGAGGCCGCCCTGAGTTTGCGTGCGCACAGTAAAAGGAAGTGAGTCTACCTGGTTACTGGTGCAGACTGCTGAGGTAGCCAAGAAGGGTGGGTGGCGGCCGGCAACGGGGCGCACCTGGGTTTTCATGCCGGCAGCCCTGGCATCGCTACAACCTTGCGCAGCTGGGGCACGGACAGCGCCAGACCGCGCAGATTTGTCGAACGTTCTACTCTAAGGTGTTATAGGACTCTGCATGCAGGGGTGCCGAACCCGGTGAGAAGAAAGAACGCTGGCAACGAGAAAACCTTACGCTGGGGACGGCTTCGGCAAAACTCCGAACCGTGCACCGCAACGGAGCGTCATATATTACCAGTTCAATATATACAACCAAAGTCAAACAATCGCCTGGGGCTGATCTCGGGAGAACCCAAAATTTCAGAAACCGCGTACGCGCAAGCTACGGACCGGAAACCGGCATCCCATACATACTGCGCAATATCGCGGGAGCAACATCTCGTCATTTCTCGCCCTTTTGAAAACCCCAACGTAGCCACTCGCTACGCACAGGCGTACGTGCACTGCACTTGCCTCGGAAACGGTGCCGTCAGACTGCGAACACCCAGCCCCGCCCCCGTGCCTGAAGCTGCTCAACAGACCCTCCGGTGTCTGCGCCGCAACCCGTGCCTGCCTGGCAAGTGATGCCTTGTGCATGAGGCGAAGTGCATACTCAACGTCGTCGATGCACGCCTCGATGGCCCCCACAGTGACCTGTGGGCGAATATACACACATATAGACCGTCAGGGCGATATGGCGGTGGCAAAGCGTATGGAATTGTCCAGTTTTTTCGAGGCAACGCCGTTGGTTGACTTCTGCCAGTCAAAACGGTCGCAACGATCAGAGGGTTAACGGGTCTTCACCTCACTGATGGAGGCCACGGTGTAGTTGTTGATGATTCGGAAAGACAGCGCTGGCGGCTCGTCTTCCTCCTCCTCGCCCTCCTCCAGAAGGCCAAGGCAAGCACGGACCTGCGATGACGCGACAGTTGCAGGCGAAGTAAATCGTGGAAGGCCTTGATTACCAAACGCGGTATTTGGGGCAGGGGGGGTCCACAAAATAAAACGTCGAGCCTGACCAAGCATGGCAGTCGCGGGCCTGGCGTATTTATCGTAAGTGACCAGCGCGATTATTATTAAAAATGCCCTACGAGAACTAGATATTGATAGCGCCATGTCTAAATATATACCCCGTTTTCTGTCAACCTCGCCCCAATTTATCTCCGAGCACGGTGCGCACCTGTGTCGCCAAGTCATGGAGCGCGCTCAGGTTCCCGTCCTTGGCCTTGATTGACATGTGCACCTGACGTATGCAGCAGCGAGAGGAATAGAGTTGAGGGGAAGACATGACAATCGACTATACAATGGATGTCATCCTGACCGCAACAGCCCCGTTCTTCACGCAGATGCAGCATAGAAAAACACAAGGCCGTCACATATATCAGTGCTTACCGAAAGAGTCGCGGTTAACGGCTGCATACCCAGCGCGACACGCGACCTACTGATTTGCGTAACGCTACGAAGGGCACACCACTCACCTGCACGTACAACGAAACCACGGCCTTCGCCAGGACGGGGGAGTTGACGCGCTGCTCCCGACACACGAGCTTGAGCGATGCCGCGTACGCCTCGAGGCACTCATTCTCCAGCTTCAGGGGGCGCGCCAGTTGCGACAAGATGCGGCACACCGTCTCCGCTTCCTTCGCCTGATTTGCCGACAGACACATATATACACGGGGCGTCAGTTACTGCTGCACAACGATGAAGGTCACCCCTTGCCAGAAAAACTTGCTGGAGGCCGACATGTGTACGCGGGATCGCGCAAACGATGCCAACAAAAACAAAACCCAGCCGATAAAAACAAAAACAAAAAAGGAGCCAGTGGTGCCACCCTCTATGATATTTACGAATAGTCTCGTCTATCAAACGCGGACCGCTGCTGCACTGCAGCCTTGGGTCGTTCTTCGCGAGACCGTCGGCCGACCTGAGTGACCTCTCCAAACAAGAAAAAAAACGTAAACGCCTCAGAGGTGACTAACGCAAACCGTTTCACCATCTCACAAGCGAGCAATCGGGGGACTGGCAAGCTACAGCAGATTGGCAGAGGAGTTGCACAAGATTTTACAGGCCTTCGGGTATCACACCTGATTGTCGGCGATGAGGGTTGTGAGCGTTTGCACCAAAGCACCGGCGTGCTTTCCGATCACTGAAGCCACCCCGGCTGCTCCAGCGGGGTCGGCCGAGGGTGCGTTGGAGCCCGACACATGCTTGTAGGCAGCCTGACCAAGCGGTCGAGCACGGAAGAAGGGTGCGTCAGGCCAGGCGTGTTCGGGTCATCTGAATATTTTTCCGAGAAAATAACCGCACGAACTCAAGGCGAGTGGGGTCGAGGCGAAAGATGGAAGCCGGCGCGGGCTCTATCATATGGCGAGGAACTCGCGAGAATGACGAGAAGATTTCGATGTTTTATGGCGATACCAGAGCAACAGAAGCGGTCGCGACCCACACAGCACATCCTTGGACTGCCCCACTCACGGGCATTGGTTTCAGTCACTATTCTTGCGTAGCTGCCGCCGTCTGTCGCTACACCACACACCACGAGAGACTCGAATTTCAACGATCGGATGACTGGCAAAAAACTGGCTTTCCACGGGGGCTGGTCTGAGCGGGGTAAGGGGGACTCTATTGCTTTCGTTTTTTGTTATACGGAAGCTTGGCAAATCGGGGCAGTACCACTCCAAGGTTAGCGCTCGAGCCTGATGGGCTTCGGCGGCCATCGCTTCCTCATCTTCCAGAGGAGGGGGGGGCAAGATACGCGTTGCGCATAAAACAACAGCGGGAAAGACAAAACAACATGAGAGATAAAAAATTGTGGTCAGCCAGTGGCTCACCGCTAAAATCTTTCCCGTCCGAGACGCTCCTGCTCGTGCCCGCGGAGAGCAGTGCGCTGCGATGCAAACACACTCCTCAAAGCAGGCAAGCGCTAGCTCGGAGAGAGACTCTGCGGGGGCTGAGGTTCGCCCTGACTTCTTCTTGCTCCTGCCTCCCCCGCCCGCCGCCCCGGAACCGCTCTTGGCCTTCCCTTTGCTCCCATTAGCGTCGCTCGCCTTCATCGCAGCCGCGGCAGCTTTGGCTTCCCCTGAGTTGTTCCCTTCCGCCAGCTTAATTCATTTTTTGTTTGTTTAGCGACGAACAGCGGCGACGATATCGAGGAGGGTGAAAAGGACGCGACGAAAAGAAAGGCACTATCGACGACTAAGCCCCGAACGAGGCCTCCAAGAACTGGGATCAAAAACATATCCATGGCCGCACAAGCTTAACTGCAAAAAACAACACGTGAGGGAAGGCCTAACTGCCTCAGCAACGTATCAGGGTACGCCTTCCCGTGCCGAGAAAAAAAAGGGGGGGGGGCGGGTGGGGGTCGGCCGCCATCGCGAGCGACACCATTGGCTTTGGCACTTCGCACCTGCCGGAAAACTTCCTTCAGCAGCAGCGGCACGAGCCCCGTGCACCTCTTCACTGCAGCCTTGCCAGCTTTAGCCGCGTCCGCTTCATCTTGGGGTCCGCCATGAATGCCGTTCGCCGCCGCCGATGCCGACGCCGCTCCCTTGGCAGAGCAACTGCCTCCTATCTCCACCATAAGTCCAGCGGTCGCGGCCGCCGTCGAGGTACGTAGAGAGCGGAGGTGGCCTCGACAGGTCTCCAGCACCAACCGCTGAAGGCCAATATCCTCCCTCACTGCCTGCAAATTAGCCACGCAAGGAAGCACGCGCATGCAGGAAAGAGTCTCAGGGCGTGTCTTAACTTCACTTCGCGGGCATTGGAATGGAACGAACGTAATATTATTTGCCTGAAGAAGTGGTGCTGATTGGATATTGAGAAAAAATCAAGCGAACAGATTCCAAGCGTTCCTACCCTGTCCGTAAATTTGTAAAGAGGAAGCGTATCTCTCAAAACAGTAATCCTTGTTCAGCAGGACCGAACGGCCTACTTGGAACGAGATTTACGTCAGTTGATTGGTGCTGGAAGTGTTGCGACTGGTTGCGACATTTGCTGGGAGGCCCACGAGGGTATGGGGCAAAATGAGATGACATGGGAGCACGCGATGGAGCACCGTGTAGACGCCACAGGTCTCGCCTGCGGTAGAAGCCACGCGATACGGCCATGGCCTGTACAGGAGGCTCACGAGGGAAAAATTCGGGTGGCGAACGAGACTGTGGCGATAGATATCTAGCAAAAATGCTGCACCGTTGTTCACTGAAGCACCAGGATACCTTGTCGAGCCGCGACGGCGATATCATAACTTCTAGATTTGTCCCGAGGGTGCCACTTGAACGGCTAGCACTGCTTGGTCTGAGGCATGTCAGGCGCTCTATTTGCGTGTGAAACTATCCTCTGTACCAGCAGCACTCGCTGCCTGCGCGACGGTGCCCCTGTCCTAGAGTCTAGCTGCACAGTCCTGAGGCAAAATTCATGGGTTACTTTCTGTTGCGGCCTGTTCCGGGATCGGGTACCTAGAAAGTCGATCGGACACAAACCGCCAAAATATCATGGAATGGAACGAACGAACGCGAATAATCTCGTTCCGTTCCAGTCAGTCAAATCGGTTGAACGCCCTGACATATATCACGCGTTAACCGAACCTCCCCGTCCGAGCCCGTTGTGCTATTAATAAGAGCCTAGGACGCGGCCGCAAGAAAAAACGGTTGTATACACACAGACACATGCATACTACTGTAAATAGTACGATAGGGGTGTTGCTTTATCTGTCTTCTAATGTTCCCCAGTTGCGGGGCTCTGTGTGCCTCCTCCTCCAAGACAAGTTGTACGAAGTGTACATACACACTATACTACGGGTGTTGATCATGTATGTGCAGTAGTATGTATGATGTCTCGAGGTTTGATCTGAAACCGGATGCGTTTTCCGCTATCATCATCACCCGTCGTTCGCTAAAATCCTCGGGATGATGGCAAAAAGCCGCACTCTTTGGTGCCCCGGGGGTTGTCGACAGCAAGCAGCACCTAATAACTATGTGCTCGGCTGCCCTCGCGATAACGATGTGCGGCTTGAATTTATGTTTCTCATGGCAGCCTTGATGACAGTCCGATTAGTCCCGCGACAGTCCCATACACACTCCACGAGACGCATGCTACACCTGGTACTGGTATACGGTAGGGTTGTACTTCCATGATGTTTTCTGAGGAGCCTCAACAACACAAAAACCGCCGTTAAACCCCTTTAGAGCCGGAAACGGTTTTTGTGGACAAAACTACTTGGAAATAGTGTGGGATATTTTTTGGGGTAGTAAGGGGGTTAAACCCCTTTAGGGCCGGAAACGGTTTTTGGGGACAAAACTACTTGGAAATAGTGTGGGGTGATTTTTGCGGTGGTAGTAAAAGGGTTAAGGGGAACAGCAGTATTCTTAACCCTTTCGCTACCGCCAAAAAGTATCCCACACTATTTCCAAGTGTTTCGTCCCCAAAAAACGTCTGTTTCCGGATAACCCGATAGTGTAAAGTAAAACTATACATACTGCAGTATATATATATATATATATATATATATATATATTGTAAAGCCAAACGGTAAAGCCAAACGATGTTATTGGGTAGACAGAGTTCCTCCGCCAGAAAGGTTGGTCGCCGATATGTGCTTCCTACTTTTGGCCAACAACTGGTAGGACTGCACCACTATCGAAGCACTAAAAGGACCTCCATGGGCTTTCGTCTTTAGCGGCGCTGTCACTAGACTGATGGGGATGCAATCGGACTGCCATATGGGACTTTCATGGGATATCCATGGAATACGTACTCATCTGGGACAATTCATGGAGCCACGAAAACGATCGTGAGATACGCACACAACCATCACGACACCCCCACGTAGTTTTGCGGGCTTTTTTGTGGAACCTGCGTGAGGAGTTCATGGCGACTGCGATGGGACTCTCACGGTACAGTCATAGATAGGCCTGTGACGGGACCATGAAACCCTCATGAAAATCGCATGGGACTCGTACACTACCATGACAATTCCACGTAGCTTTGCTGGCTCTCATAAAACTTTCACGGGACTGCCATGGGACTACTGTCATGGGCTGTCACGGGATATTCGTGGCGGCATGAACTTCCACAGAACGATCATGGGGCTCGCACACCCAACATGACACATCCACGGAGGCTTGCGAAGTTTCATGGTAAGGCCATGGGGACCCATTGCTGTCTCAGCAAGCAACTACTGCCACACACAAAAGCAGGGGACGGGATCTCAAATGTCGCCGACCTTTAACCTTTCGACAAAAACATAATGTAAGGACGCGTGCTACGATAGAGGTGGCATTTTGTTTGCATTTTTGTTTCTGAATAACGGGGCTCCTTAACCCAAAATCGTCGGGGTATTATTCTTGTTTTTGCAATATTGATTTGTTTGTAGTATACGTACGATAGCTTGTGGAAGTGTTGATCGTGTTGAACTCTCAGTTTTACTCAAAAACAGTTTTTTGGCGAAGATACAGAGCTCCTAAAGTGAGGAGCCTCAGAAAGAAAATGCTGCACCTCTATCGTAGCATGTGTCTTAAGGTCCAAAGCAAGTTCAGCCATAAATACTAATAACGCCTTCATATATTGAACGGTGCCTCTACATCCCCAGTTCGCTGATAAACGGTTTGCACAGACATCCCGACATTTTTAAAGCACAGCAGCAAGCAAGCAATACTGTAGTGGCGGTGTCAAAACACAGTGCCACCAAAATGCCTCTCCCTCTCCCCCCCGCCCTGACAAAAACAATAGACGTAAAAAACGTGGCACATCTCCTTTCCTCCTTACTAACCATCAGCACCGTCCACCAAGCCGAGCGGCCGGGACAAAGTCAAGTAAGTCCCACCCACCCTTGCCTTGGAAGCAACCCCCCCCCAACCCCCGCCACCCCCTCCCTCCCGTGCCCCCCCCCCAGCACCAACCCCCCTCACCCCCGCCCGCCCGCCCGCCCGCCCGCCGCGGCCTACGCCTAAGGGTAGAGACAGTACAGTACTGACATGCCTTATTGCTAGCCCTATATACTAATAGCACTCTTTGGCCAAAATGTAACTGGGAACTGACGTGCTCCTAACCTGAAGAACCCGTCAGTTCCCAGTGACATTTGTGCCGTGCACTATTTCGGAGTCGTGTTGTTCCTATATACCTGGTAGGCCACATCATACGGGATTGATTGTTCGTCGGGTTGTGCTGCTTTCGTCTTTCATACATAAAAAAAACAACAGTTTTTTTGGCTAAAGAGGTACGAAATACGAGTATACAGCTCCGCAAATGAAATGCCTCAAAACATACAAGCGTGTCCCTGCAGCACCGTACCATGTATCGCCCCCCCTACCACGACGTAGTACCTGTCGTGGAAGGAGCTGAGGTGGACGTCTGTCGCGCGGGCGGGCAGGCCGGCGGGCGGGAGGGCGGGTGGTCCGACTCTAACCTCTTATCTGAACCCCCCCGAGTCCGCCACCGAAACCGAAACACGCCTACAAAAAAAGAAAACTATAGTACCCCCCCCCCGGCTGCCTGGTCCCGGCATAGTAGGGATGCGAGGGTTGGGTTGG
>JAYJME010000622.1:0-21045 GCA_036873775.1 Costaria costata | reverse complement strand
GATACTCATAGTCACCAAATAACAATATGGAATGGAACAGGAACAGGCGGTGCAAAACCATCAGGTTATGCGATTAGATCTTCAAGTGGAGGTTATACAACAACATCAGACACACACAATCATACATTAAATCTACCTAATTTCAGTGGAAATTCTGGAAAAGCAGGCTCATCAAATGCGAAATTGGATGTTCGTGGAGAAAGAATATTAGTAAATGTATGGAAGAGAGTAAGTTAATAGGAGTGAAAATGAAAGGCGATATAAATTTAAAAATAAATAAAAAATTGGGTTTAGCAATTTTGGCATCATTTGGTGTTTTTGCAATGGCTGATTTTGTATCAATAATAGACGCAAAAGCATCAGGTGGCATAATAGTAGATGGATTAACAGATGATGAAGTAAAAGATATTATTTTGGAAACGATGCCCATAGGATCGGTAACAATAAGAATGGATTCAGTAAATCCCAATTCAATTTATGGTGGAACATGGCAATTAATAACAGGTGATGCTTCATTAAGATTAGGTAGTGGTAGTGAATTATCAGGAAATATAAAAGGTGCGTCGAATGATCCATCAGTTCCTCTTGTTAGCCATAGCCATTCTTATCAAAAAACAACCAACCTTCAAGTTTCTGTTGCAAATTATGGGTGGGATACAACAGTCACAATACCAGACAATGGTTGGTCAAGTTATATAGGAACAGGAAACTCATCTGGAACAAGGGTTTCGGGGAGGTTAAAAAACACAACAACAAATACAAATTCACAAGGAACATCAAGTCCAACAATGGATGTGCGTGGTCAATATGTTGAAGTGAATGTATGGAAAAGGGTGGGTTAAAAATGAATGGAAATATAGAAATAAGTAAAAAATCAGCACTAATAATAGTTGCCGCTTTAAGTTTGTTTACAGCAGCAGATTTTGTATCAATGATAGATGTAAAATCATCAGGTGGAATAGTAATTGAAAAAGAAACAATGGATGTGGGTTCAGTTGTTTTCAGGATGGACAGCAAAAACCCATCAACGATTTATGGTGGTGTATGGGAATTAATAACAGGTGATGCAAATATAACATTGGGTGATGGAAGTGATTTGAATGGTTTAATATCAGGGATTAATGAACAAGTTGTTCCACTACCTCTACACAATCATACAATAAATCATAATCATCCATCAGCAACAACAAACACGGATACACATAGTCACACACAATATGTAGGTCAATCAGGGTCCGGTAGTTCCTCTCGTCCAGGATGGAATATAACAGGTTCGTTTAATAAACAAAGCTCATTTGGTCAAACATCTACCGATTCTCATAATCATACGGTTGATTTGCCTAATTTTAATGGAAATTCAGGAAACTCAGGTGTTTCTGACGCAAAAGTGGATGTAAGAGGTGCAAGATTGGCCTTAAACGTTTGGAAGAGAGTAAATTAATAAAATAAAAAAAGAAGGAGGATGATAGAATGAAAGGTGATATAAATTTTAATTTTAGGATTAATAAAAAAATAGGTTTATTTCTTTTAGCAGGGATAAGTTTATTCGCAACTGCAGATTTTGTATCAATGATAGATGTTAAGTCTGCAGGTGGTGTTATTGTAGATGGTAAAACAGATGAAGAAATCAAAGAGTTGATATTGGAAACAATGCCAGTAGGTTCAGTGACATTTAGAATGGATGCGGTAAATCCATCCACGATATATGGAGGAACATGGACCCTATTAAAACAAGGTGTTGCAATTGAAATTGGTGATGGAACGGTACAAAGTGGAGTTTCTTTTGGAGAAAACACACCAAGTGTTCCATTAGTCGCACATAGCCACACAATGAACCATGACCACTCATCAGCAACAACAAATACTGACACTCATAATCATGGATTAAGAAGTGGCAATAATGATGCAATGGATCATTATTATAAGTTAAGCAGAAACAGAGGAATTCCTGGTATTAATCCAAGTGAAAATCAAGGAGGCTATACAGCTTCAACCGCTTTAATGCAAAACGACTCACATAATCACACAGTAGATTTACCGAATTACACAGGAAATACAGGATATTCTGGCACCTCTTCGCCAAGTATAGATGTGAGAAGCGAAAGAATTTCTATAAATGTATGGAAAAGAACAGGTTAAAAAATGTTTTTTTGATTTTATTTATTTAATGTGTAAATTGATAATAAGAAATTAATAAAATAGGAGATGAAAAAATGAAAGGCGATATAACACTTAAAATTAATAAAAAGATAGGTTTAGTATTAATTGCATCATTAGGTTTTTTTGCAATGGCAGATTTTGTATCAGTAATAGGTGTAAATGCTGCAGGAGGTATGTCCATAGAAAAAGAGGACCAAATAGTAGGCTCAGTTGTGTTTAGGATGGATGATATAAATCCCTCGACGATTTATGGAGGAACGTGGGAATTAATAACAGGCGATGCATCATTAAGTTTTGGTGATGGAACAATACAGGATGGATTGTCAAAAGGGAACAATATTCCATCTGTCCCTCTATTAGAACATAATCACACAATCAATCATAATCACCCAATGGTTTTTACAGATATAGATTCACACAGACATGATTTAGGCAAAACAACGAATTCCAGAGGAACATGGGGAGCTTGGAATGCATCAAATGGTTCTTATGGTATTAATTCAAGCGGTTCTTATGCAAACAAAGACCTATACAGCGATTATTCAAGCCATTCTCATGAAGTTGATTTACCTAATTATTCAGGAAACTCAGGGAATTCAGGTGATAGCAATGCAACACTTGATGTTAGAGGTGAAAGAATTTCTATAAATGTATGGAAAAGAGTATCTTAACAAACCATCCTTTTTTAAAATAAAAAAGTTAATTGTTATAGAATAGCAAGAGACCTCCAAACAGGAGATTATTCTGATAAAGCACAGAAGGTTGCCTTAATTAGAAGAATAAACCACTCTTTTTACTTTTTATTTTATGTCCTTCTGGAAATATTTATTTCATGCTGTTATAGTGTTTACACACAAACAAAAGAGAGAGAATATATTATGCAGTATGGATATGAGTTAGTAATGGTAAATGACGTGGAAATGATTCATTTTGATTCTCGTTTCAAAGATGGCGAAGCTGCCTTTAACGAACCCATGAATTATGAAAAATTTAAGAAATGCTTTAACAAGAAAGGTTATTTTGTAAAAAAAGAAGATAATTTATATTATAAATATCTAAATGGAGATAAATCAGGCATAGAGTATGAAAATGAAGAAGATGCCTATATAGATTGTTACATACATGCATCAGAAAATAATACAAAAGTATTTTAAAAAAGAAAAAGCACCGTTAAGGTGCTTTTTTATTTCTTATTTAAAGAAGATTTTCAGATTCAACAAGTTCTTGAAGTTCTTCTTTAACGGCAGGAGCAAAATAACCATTTTCTAAAAACTCTTTAAATCCACGACCTTTTCGTTTAAAGATTTGTTGAAAAATGACGCCACAAACTTCCGCTTCAAAGTCAGAAGCTGCCATTGCATTTTTAAGAATCATTTTTTTGTAGTCAGCATCAATTTCAACAGAGTACAAATGAACATTCATGTCATCTTTGATTTGGTGAGAGCAAACAGGTTTAAGCTCTAAGTGGTTTAAAAGATCAAAATCAAAATTGATTTCTTCCATAACTTCTCGTTTAGCGGCTGTTTCTAGATCTTCACCTTCATCGACAAAACCACCAGGGAATCCAAGCTTGCTATCCCAACGTTGTAACAAGAGAACTTGTGGAATTTCCATTTGTTGAACGTCTTTAGAAACAGATTTATATCCGTCATAAACTTTGCTTTTTAAGTGAAATGCAACGAAAACACCATTTCGTGTATTAAGTTCACCTGTTTTAACTGTTTTCATAAATTGCCTTTTTGTTTAAGAGTTGTAATAGTTTTTTGATTTGATTTCATAGTGGAAATATCCTCTTTGATTGAGTGAGTATTATAATAAAACGAACTACAAAACACAATGTTTTTTTTAAAAAACAAAAGATTGTTTTTCTTTTTTCAAACAAAGTATGCCTTGTTTTTGTTGTCTTTTTTTGTTAAAATAGCGGTATATATTTAAAGAAAAAAGGTTTGTAAAATGCATATTGTAGAGAAACATTTTAAAGAGTTTGTTGAAGATTTGAATAATGATAATTACTTCATTGCTTATAGTGGTGGTGTAGATAGTCAGGTTCTTTTACATCTTGCGGCAAAATACCTAAAAAACAAAGTAACGGCTTTGCATGTAAATCATGGAATTTCAGACAATGCGTTTGCTTGGGAAACAGTATGCAAAGAAACGGCAGAAAGTCTGTCAGTAAACTTTGATGTTGCTCGTTTTGAATTGAAGAATCAAAAATCAAACCTTGAAGAAGTTGCCCGAAAACTACGTTATGACTTTTTTGAAAAATCAATGAGTGATAACGATGTAATTCTAACAGGACATCATTTAGATGATCAAGCAGAAACATTTATGCTTCGCTTAATGCGTGGTTCTGGTGTTGATGGTTTGGCTTCTATGTCACCGATTCGCCCATTAAACAAGGGTTTATTAGCTCGACCACTTCTTAATGTAACGAAAGAAGAAATTTATGATTATGCAGTTAAAGAAAAGCTGACGTGGGTAGAAGATGAATCAAATAAATCATCAGACTATGATAGAAACTTTATCCGAAATGAAGTATTGCCATTATTAAAAACTCGTTGGGGGAAAGCAAATCATGCTATTGCTCGTTCTGCAAAACACTGTGAAGAAACAAAAGAAACCACCACCGAAAAAAGTGAAGAACTTTTAAAAACCGTTCTGGTAGATGATTGCTTGGACGTGAGCAAGATTGAATTGCTTGATACCAAAGAGCAAAAAATGGTTGTTAGATCTTGGTTAAAAAGTTATGAAGTTTTAATGCCGTCTGAAAGGAATTTGGATGTGATTTTAAAAGAAGTTGTTTTTTCGAGATCCGATAGCAAGTCTTGTTTTAAAATGCAAAATTATGAGATCAAAAAATCATTCGGTAAGATCTACTTCATTTTGGACGGTTTAACACCAGAATTTGGATTAATTAATGGTTGTGTGTTGGAAACAAACGTCAACAAATTAAAGATGGAATACAAAGGAACATTGAGAACGTTTAAATATATTATGAAAGCAGAAAAAATTCCTTACTGGGAACGTCCTAATTACTTTGCTTCAATGAATGGGAATGAAGTGATGGCTTTTGGAGATATTGAAAAGAGTTGATAAAGAAGAACGAAAAAAGACTGCATCGGCAGTCTTTTTTTTGTTTAAATAAAATAAGATTTATGTATGAAGTTGAGATTGGATATTTCCAAAACATTTAATTTTGTAAGACCTAATTTTCTACGGAAAATGGCTAAAATTGGCAAAATTTTAGGAAGCTCCGACTATAATAAAAACTTGTTTTTTATTTAGTGGGAGAGAATTTCACTCAATGCATTTTTAGATAATGGAATTTGATTTTTAGACATATCTTTGTTTAAGTTTGATTTACTAAATGGGATTGTTTTTAATTTTGTTTGTATTGATTGTCGCATAAAGCAGCTCTTAAATAAAAAAAACCCAACCAAATAAAATGGGTGGGTTGTGTTTATAACCAAAGTTATAAAGAAGAATGTTGTAGAAGTCAGGAGTCGAACCATGAACAGTATAAATTTAGAGTAAATACCAAAACCCTATAATGACCGACAGGACTGATCAGTTTCCACGATACATTATATGTTCTTCTACATTGTTTGGCTCTCCCTGCAAGACTTGAACTTGCGACATATGGATTAACAGTCCACCGTTCTACCAACTGAACTAAGGGAGAATTACGTTAAAATTCAATTTTAACTAAGTGATACCCAACCTCTTGCTCTAAGAGTTAACCGATTCTAGCGGTAAGACAAAATTTTGTCTCGCAACATCTAACAACATTTATTCCATGAAAATGATCGTGACATCATCCGTTAGTTAAGAACGTCCTTGGCAATGTGCTTCATTGGATTATCTGGCGCAATAATAGGTTTCCCTGAAATTGCATTTAAACAAAACAAAAATCAATCCGATATGACCTCGTGTTCGGTCATTATTCAACAAACGTCAGTCAAGATGGAACAAATGACATCAGAATAATTAGTGCTTTTTTAAAAATAAATACTTGGGCTTCGACCAGAAACCTGCGTTTGGTTGGAAATAACTTGCGGTCATTTCCTACACATCTGCGCTACCAGATCCCAATAATCTCAAATATTTATGTTTTTCAAAACCTTGACGACTATCGATTTCTTTTGCCTACGTTTGATTGAAAATAACTTGCGGTCATTTCCCACACATCTGCGCTACCAGATAACAAATGGTCATAATCAAGGTATAAGGTTAAGGCAATTGTTCCTTGTAAACAATGTTTCTCTCTTACCGAAGTAAGGTGGTATTAATCACTGGGTGAGTTCTTCACCGAAGCCTTTACTTTATGCTATATATTATATCGAAGTGTTTTGCTTAGGTCAAGCTTTTTTTTCAATATAATGAATCTTTTTTTTGTTCCTGTTTTAAGAGGAGGGCACTGAGTTTAATAATTAGCCACAAAGCAAACTCAACTGCTAAAAATCTAAGTGGCGTCCAATAACATTTTGTTATTGGCAGTATAAAACTATTTACAAATCAATTTTATTGGTAAGCCTTAGAGAATGGCGGTTCTCTACATTGAAAAAGGTGGAAGCTTGGGAGTCGAACCCGAAACCATTCTACCAAACCGAATGACTGACTTCCACGTTGTGTTTCAATGTTTATAAGTATAGGTTAGTTAGTTTTAAAAGACCAGGTTTTTTTGATTATTTTTTTTAATCAACTTTAAGAAAGTCTTGGATTTCATTTTTGAAATCATTCTTACCTTTTTCTAATCCAGTTTCATGAGCAATACGTTTGCGAGAAGAAATAAAGTCACCTAAAAGGTCTAATTCAACCAATTCTGTAATCAAGAAGTTTCGAACAACACGGTCAACTTCTGAAAAGCAAATTTCTTCATCGTTATTTACTTTTTCCATAATGCTTTTCAATTGAAAAAAACAACTATGTTCTGGTAAAATATGGATTTCGACATTAACATCTCGCAGTAAGGCGGTTATAATTACAGTTTCATGAAAAAAATCTTTAAAAGCTGTAACATCAGTTGTTTTTGTTTTAACACTTGCACTATGATTCATCTCATCAACTGAATGATTCTCATATACATATAGTTTGAAAAAATTGTCCATTACTCGCTCCTTATTGAATACCAAGAATGTTTTTAAATTGTGATTGTGCTTCATATTTACCCGTTCGATAAGCACGATCATGGATGTTTTCAATTTCAGAAAATATAGATTTTGAAGGGTTGTCACAAGATAAAATCGCATCTTTCCAAAGAGGCGTTAATAATGTCATGATTTCTACTTTCTGTTCTTCTGTGATACTTCTGTTTTTACAAATCTCAGATAATGTTTTTTTAATTACATCGTAAAGTGGATCTTTGTTTGAGATTGAAATTTCAGCAATGAATGGCTGCTTAATGTCAATCTTGAAAAATTGAAGGTTTTCAAGTGAAAATCCTTGTGAAAGAGCACCTTTTGAAATAGAAATTTCATCGTTGCTTAAATATGTACAAGAAGATGAAGACCCGCTGCCTTTTCGATGAAGTAAATCAATAATCATAATAAAACCTTAATTGTTTAGGATGAAAAGATTATACATAAAACGTCATTGAAATACAAGTTTATTTTGAAAAAGAAAACACATTAATTGATTGCTCTCACCTTGATTTAGAAAGTGGAATCATGATATAATAAGTTTCACTAATAAAATATTGGAGTATAAAAAATGTCATCATCATCAAGTGTTTCGGGTGTTATGTCAAAACGTATTATTATGTCGGGCGACAGCGTTGTTGCTTTTTTAATTACTCGTTCTGCAGGTTCTAATTATCATTTAAACAAAGGAACTTCATCAATTGTAAGCAATGAGGGTGAAAATGTTCTTTATGCAAATGTAATGCTCCCTATTTTTGGTAAAATTGGTGACTTTGCAATAATGGATGAAGTTGTGGAATCAGATGTGACAAAAGCACTGGAAGAAAAATATGAACAAGATATTTTGTCTTTACTTGGTTCGATTGGTCGAGATTCACAAGAGCAATTAAAGGGTGTTTCAATTTGTTTTGAGCATGAAAGTGTTTATAGAAAAATGGTGGAAGTTGAAAAGAAAAAATCAACATTGTCAGATCACTGTTTGTCTTTTCCAGAAATTGAATATTTGGGTTTTAAAAGAAAAGGTGAAAATTTGGAGTCTAATGCTTTTTGGACATACGAACACCCTGATTTGAAAGACATTGTTGTAAAAGCCAGTCATTATCATCTTGAAGTATATAAAGAGGGTAAAAAAGGTGCGAATCTTTACGGCGAATCTTTGTTATTAGATTTTTTAGGTCTTCCAAAGGATTCATTTGACAGCTTTACTTGGGCGCAATCATATATGAATTTACTGAAAACAATTAAGACAGTAGTGAGAGAAATTCCAGTATCGGAAAAAGATAAAAAGTTTTCAGAAGAACTAAATAAGCTTTCACAATCAACTTTAACAGAAGAAGATATAAGTTTAAAAATTCAAGAAATGTTAAGTGAGATTCAATCAGAATCTGAAAATGATGATGATGATGATGCTGAGTTGAAGATGGGTAAAAAAGAAGCTGAAAGAAATTCTCATTTTAAAGACACATTGAATCGTGCCAATGATAAAGTGAGATTATTATCACCAAAAAACATTTTTGATTTTGATGAACAGTCTGTCGTTGATATGTTTCACTTTTCTTCGGCAATGTATGGCACAAGTTCAGTATTTATGCCAACGCTAAGTGGATATAATGATACAGTTGCAAATTATGAAAATGATCTGCTTGATGTTTTGAGTGCAATGAAATAAGTTATTAATAAGAGAGAATAAAACAAGAGAGAAGCTTCGGTTTTTCTCTTTTTTTTGATTTTAAAATAAAAAAAAGCAACTATCAAGTTGCTTTTTTTGTGTTGTGAAGTGATTTAATGAATCGCCATATCTTTCTGGCTTCTTCAATATTTTTGATTTCTGCAGTGTGGTATGTGTAACCTAAATAATTAGTAAGCATATTATAAACAGCACTTCGACTGTATATTTTTTCTTCCCATAATGGGTCGAGTATTTTGTGTATTTCTTTACGGGCATTTTTGATTTCTGGTGAAGGTATGCAGCCAAGTGGTTTCGTTGGTGTATTTGTTTTATAATGACAACCAACTGTGCCATTACATCCATCACATTTCCAAAAAGGTAAAGTATGTAATTTTGGTAGATGATTATAAACCTCTTTGCCATTGGTTAAACGAGCTTTAACCTCAGTATTACAATTACAGCACCAAAGATTTTTTGTATTTAGTTTGTTTTGTTTTCCCATTCTTTTAAATCCTCATAAAATCCATTTTCGTCAAGACGTTCTTTCATGGAAATAAGATCAGGAAGAAGTTCTTCCTCTTGTGCAAATTTTTTACCTTTACCACCATAATAAGATGCGTGACGTTCTTGTGGGTTTTGCACCATAATGGCACTGAGAATGATCTTGTTATAAGGAAAAGTGACAGAGGGTAATATAAATTCTTCGCCTGAAACATAGTCATGAACAATTAGCATAGGGTTGCTGTGATTGTTGTTAGGGAAGTTATATTTTAGAACTCGTCCAACAATAGGATTTACGCTTTCATTTGGCATAGAAACAACAAAACTGCCAATGGGGTATTTTGATCCAAAAGCTTCTATTCTAATTTGATGATCTTGATTTTTTTGCTTAGACATTTCATCTTCTTTGTTTTTTTGACCAAGAGTTTTGCCTTGGTTCAGTATTGTCGAATACGTTTTAGGTGCAAAACGAAAAAGAAGTGATGATAGAATGTTAGTCGTCATGTTGTTTCTCTTTGATTATGGTGTGATTAAACTTCGATAACTAAATGTTCGTTAGTAACATTTTCTTCAAGGTATTGTTGGTCAAGAACATTATTTTTATCAAACCAAGTGGCACGTTCTTCTTCAACATCTTCATAACGGTCATGTCCAAGATCAAATGGCGATTGTTTATATGTTTCACCAAGTCCAAAACCGTACCAAAAACGACCTGTTACTTTGTTTTTAACTTTAACGAATTGTGTTGACATTATATTACCTATTATTCTTGTTTAGAGTTGGTATTATAACAAAAAAAAATCAAAACAACAAGATTCAACTTATTGTTTTTTTTTAAATAATGAATTATTTATTCCCTTTAAAATTTCAAAAAAAAATATTTCATAAAAAGAAAAAAAATCATAAACATTAAACAAAAAAAATGTTAAATATTGTATTTCCCTTTATTTTTATTTTAAATATGTTTTGATGATTAAAGGGTTTATTAAAAGGAAAATAAAATGAAAAAAACAATATTAGCCTCATCATTAATATTGACAAGTTTATCAATGGCATCAAGTCAGTATGTGATAAAAATAGATTCAAATTCAGAATACGAAATAGATGAAACATCGATAGTGGTTACAGGTGAATGGAGTGATTGGACAAACACAGGAAGCACTTATGATTGTACGAACTGGACACCAGAAGTTTCATTAGTAGATTGGGGTGTAAATTTCGATCAAGAAAGAAACTGCAGTCAAGACCAAGAAAGAGAAAGACATATTTATGATGAGTGGAAAGATGGCTCAATGACAATAAAAGAAACAGAGCATGAAAACAAGACAACTAATATGTCAGAGCAAAACCCAAGTGTTGGGACAAGAAAAACAAGGGAAATGTGTATAAATATATACTACAGAGATACAACATCACCTGATGGTGTGTATCAGGTTGATCCAGACGGTGATGGTACAGCTTATGCACCAAGATCGGCTTATTGTGATATGTCAGGTGGTGGTTGGACGTTGTATGATGGATTTGGGACAAGATTAGTAAAAACTCAAAACTATACTCCTGCTGCTTACAACAAAAAAGATATCAATTCAACAACAACATTAAGTAGTGGTGGTTATACTCATTATTTAACGACAATTAATGCAACTGAATACACAACATCAACTTATTATATGCAGTTTTATTACAGTTCTTCGCCTTTAGGATACATTCAAAAAACGATGCCGTCTTGGATAGAAGGAGTAAGGGTTGATTCAACAAATGAATGGTATGGTGGAACTCAAAGTATAAGATATGGTTCTTCAATAAAATATATACCTGCGAATGAAGGATATAGAAAACATATCTTTAATATGTCAGGAGGACAATTGTTGAAGCTAGAAGAATCGGGGATTACTTGGGTAGATTCCGTATGGGTAAAATAAGAAAAAGGCACAGTGTTGTGCCTTTTTTTGTTTTAAAGATGTGCAGCTATGAGTTTCTTTAAATCTTGGTAAAATAAATTAACTATTCTAAGTCTTATTTAAACCATTTAGGAAAATCGTCTTCCCAAAAAGTGCAGTAATAATGAAGTGTGTCACCCTCCCATGAACCACCAGATCCAATATTAATGCCTGGTATGAATTCTAAAAAGTTAAACCAACTTTCATATTTTTTTGCAGGTAAAATAACGACTTCCAGTTCAAAAGCCATATGCTGAATATCCGAGCTTGGGTGCATAGGGACTGTTGAACAGCCAATAGGTGCAGAATGTGTCGGTGTTTTTAATTCTCTTTTGTTAAAGGTTGAAAATCCATATGGATTAAGCTCTATAAACTCACAGATGCCAGAATTATCTAAATTAAAAACAACCCCTTGTTGTTCTTGTGTTTTATAAAAAAGCTTAACCATCTCAACAACTTTTTCAATATCGTTTTCAATCATTTTGAAAAAATGTGCAGGCGATGTTGAATTTAATCGGAATGAATCAAGATAAATGTGTGCCTTTGCATGGTCAATACTGTTTTTTTTCATTTGTTTTTGTTTTTCAATGCAGTTTGCTTCATGTTTTTCCATTTCTGTTTTTACATGAGAAATATGATCACAAACACTGCATTGATAAGCTTCGATGATTTTCATTTGTTTCCTTAATTTAATGTCTAAACTTAATTGGACTCTTTTTTTCGTTTGTTTCTTGCGGCTAATCTTTCAACAGCTTCAGCAACTCTTTTTTCTTTGATAATTTCTTTATCCGTTGTGCCATATCGTTTAATTTGATGACAATGATAGCAAGCTTCATTTTTAAGTAATCGAGCGATCATGCTCCCTTTTGATTTAGATTCGGAAAGAATGTCTGAGTATGGTTTGTAATTGCCGCAAGAACATTCCACCCCATATCGTTGTTTAATTCGTTTATCATACATCGTTAACGTCCTTTTGTTTTAGTTAAATCCACTTAGTGATAGCTTGACAAGAAATATGTGGATGAGAAATTTTCACAGCTTTTTCATCAAAAGCAGATTGAATATCTTCCGCAGTATAAACATTATCGTTACGAACATTAGAAACATCAGTAATAGGAACAATTGTAGAAAAAGTAGAAGAAACAGCAACGTAATCTGCATCGTTTGGTAAGCACTCGATAAGCTGTATTTTAGTGAGTTTAGTTTCACCATTTTGTTTGCGTTCATCCACATCTTTTTGATTCATCTCAATCAATAGTTCTTTTGTTATTTCACAGTTAAGATCATCATAGCTATGTTCGTCAATAACGGTTGATTTCCAAAAGCTGCGAACAATACAATTAGTAAGAGGTTTGCGACCTTCACGGATGATGTCAACTCGATTTAAATATTGAATACTATGTGTCATTTTGAAGCCTTTGATTGTTTATTTTGATGAAGTAATTATAGCAAAGCAACATTAAAAATGCAACGTTTTATATTCTTTCAAGAATAAACAAATATTAAAATATTTACATTTTGACAACATTTATTTTTAATTTAAAATAAAGAAAAAAGGAGTTGTTATGAGGTTGGATGAAAAATTAGCTTATGGTTCGATATTAGCAGTAGGTGTTTTTTTTATTGTGGTTATATTTTATGTTTATTTTAGAGAATTAGCAGACAAAAGAAAGGAAAGATTGGCTTACAAAGAAATGATGTGGTTTGAATTTGCTAAGGAAAGTCCGAGTAAGGATTTTTTAGAGTTTGGAAAAGTAATGTCTTATAAAGACGCCAAAAAGAAAGGTTATGTGCCAAGAGAAATAATAGAAGCTAAATCAGGTTTAAGAAAATCAGCAACGGGTGAATCAACGATCATCCCTGCTTATGTTTATGTAGATACTAGCAGTGGAGGCGGTTTTTTTGGTGGTGATTGCGGTGGCGGTGGTGGCGGTGATTGTGGCGGTGGCGGTGGTGGCGGTGGCGACTAAAAAACCATAATTGTTTAGATTAAAAAAAACCGTAAGGCATCGTCTTACGGTTTTTTAACGAATTAATAGGGTACGGTGCTTTTATCAAATTGATTATAATAATCTTCTGATAGCATGATAAAGGCAAGTTCTTTTCCAATAAAACCATTAACACTCCATTCTAAAATCTCATAACCTGAATTGTCATCAAGTTCTACTCGTTGACCAAGATATTCATTAGTAAGATCACCAGTGTAGCAAGTTTCAGAGCCTGTTTCATTTCCATCACTGTCATATTCGACCCATCGGAAATCAACATTTCCCTCAAATAAAGCGAAAGGGTCTGTTGATGAGCCAAAGTAAACAATATCGACATTTGGTTTCAATTCATCTTTTATTTCTAATGGTGTTTTAAATTGTAATGTTAACATGAGTCAAGCCTTGTTTTGTTTAGTGAGAATTAATTATACATTAAAAAACATATAAATCAAGATAAATCGTTATACTGTGCAATGTTGTAAACTAAGGATATCTTCATCGTTAAATTCATCAATAGTATTTGGAAATACACCATTTGAGTCAAAACTTTCAGGGTCAGCGGCAATTCGAACAATTTGACAGTTATTTTCTAAACAATAAGAAATCATGTTTTTTTGATCAATTGTTTTTGATTGTTCCTTGATTTTCCCATTAACATAAATAGCTTTAGCGCCATTTTCACTTTCAATCATGATAACAGGATTTTTGATGTTTTTTAATTTGTTTGACATTTTTATACCTTCTTAATAAAAAAACAATTATAACAATGTTAAACTTAATAGACAAGATCTTTTTGATATTAATTATCATTAAGATTTAAAAAGTTAAAAGGCTGTAAATTAAAAGAATATTTACAGCCTTTTAATTTGGAAATTAATCATCTTTACAGTGTGGACAAATATCAGGGACTTCATCACCCATTACAAAGCTGTATTCTGCACCACAATCAACACATTTCCAACATTCAGAAGTTTCAACAACATTAGTTGTTTTTTTTGTTTCTTTGCTTTCTTCTATGATCTCATCACAAAGATTATTAAATTGTTCTGGGTTAAGACTTGCTGCAACATATTGAGCATCCCAAATGTTAGAAATAACATATTCATCTTTGATAGAATAAAGAAAAGAAAGAGCATCTTCCATTTGACTACGGTTAACAGAACCTCTTTTATGTTCACTAATGATATCAAGAATCGAATCAATTAGTTCATCACGTTCTGTAATCATGTATCCATTTTTAGGATTGGAAACAACATCAGGATGGATTTTTTCATCTGAAATAGTGACTTCTTCGTTGTCATCAATATAGACAAAAGGTGTTTTTATAAGTGATTGTTCTTCGGTTTTAGGCATTTGGTCTTTATTTTCAAAGCCAAGAGCTACAGCCATTGATTCATTAAGTTTGCCCTCTTTTTTTACAGGACTCTTCATGTAATTTTCAATGCCTTTTTTAAGTGCTGATTTGAACGTTTCTTGTGTGTTTGGGAATGTAATTGCGTTAGTCATAGTATTATCCTCTTCAATAGCTATATTTATTGTGGCTACTCATTACACAATAGCTATTTACGTTAGGTTAATAGTCTATTTTATGCAATGTATTTTGTTACGGGGTAAATCTGTTTGCACCATACCAAAATGATCAAATTCTGGTGAGTAGCGACGTGGACAACTCCACCCTTACCAACGTATAGGCATTTAGAAAAGAAACCCTATCAACCAGTAAGTGAAGTAAGTATAGCTATTTTTAGAAATAGAGTCAACAAAAAAAACAGAAAAAAATGAAGATAATAGATGGGGTTTTATTTTATAAAATGAAAAATAGAGAGTGTGTTTATATTTTGATATAAATGAAAAAAGTCTCTTCAGAAAGAGACTTTTAAAACAATTAACTAGGTGTAACTTCTGAATCATCAGAAAGTGTCACTTCAATCCATTCGGGGATCTCGTCAAGCGTGTCAGGGTAACGTCCTGCATCCATTAATTCATCGTATGAAGAGTAAACAACATTATACATCTTACCATGCTCTAAACAGGTTTTAACAAGTTCTCGCATATTAATATCATGTGCTTGATAATCACATTTACCATTAATATAAATCGCTTGCCAATCATCGTGATTGGTTACAAGAACAATAGGAGAATCGACAATTTCAGATAGTTTTTTCATTTTTGTTCCTTTTGATTAATTTGATAGATTAATTCGAGATTGCATTAAATGGATTTCAGATTCCATTAATGAATTTTTTCTTTTTAATTCTTGAATTTCTTCTGATTGGTTAGAAATGAGTTCCAGTAGGCTTTTATCCAGTTGAATGTTTGGTTTTTCACACGGCATAAACTGTTCTTTCATTACGTGAGAAGGTTTCGACAAATCTTCCCAATGAGTCGTTGCTGTTACAATTTCGCCTAATTCAATACAAGGATCGTTTTCATGAAGAAGATGTCCAATACAAATAAATTGTTTTTCATTGATTTGAAGGAAATAGTTAAGTTCTTCGTGTCCTAATCCTGAATTAGATTGGAAATATTTTGACGTTTTCATCAATTTGTCCTGATAGTTATTGGATATATGCTGTAATTATAACAACATAAGTAACTAAATACCACCTTTTTCTTTCATATTTAGTTTAAAGACCAAGAATATAAGCCAATTCTTTTATTTCATGTCGTCCAATGATTTGTTTTTCTTCTTCATTAAGATTTCGAATACGTCCAACTTGTAAGTGAGAAGATACAGAAGAACCCATAGCAGTTCCTTTAAGATCAAGCAAGAAACATTCAGAAAGATACTCATACTTACCAGAAGAAGAATGGCTACGCTCAGAGACAAGTTTTTTGATATCAGGATTTTCTTTTAGCAATTGACGAACATTTAATGCGCCATGACGCCAAGCAAAAAGAAGAGACATCCCAAGTTGATGATAACCACCATCTACATAGAATACCCCATAGTCTCTGTCATAAATAAAAGGTTCGCCAAGGTCTGCATCTTTAAGCGGCACAGGCTCACTCATGCGATAATCGCATAAGAGGTAGAACATTTCGTCAGTAATCACTTTTGCCATTTTAAACGCCTTGTTTTGTAACGATTTGATATAAAGCTTCTACTTTTTGTGATTCGTTAAGTGTTCGATCTTTCATGATTTTACGAATTTGAGATTTAATAACGAAGTCGCCTGTGTCTGCTGTCGGCATTGGGCATTGGATCATTGGAGAATCATTGGTCATTTTTTCGAAAATAATATCGAAATCTTCAAAAGAATCTCCTGAAACATATTGCCAACCTTTGTTAAATCGTTCGATTTCATCAAAATCATTTTCATAAGATTCAACAATTTCAGTAGGGTCAACATGCCAATCCCACTTTTGGATAATGCTATCTTCACCATGTTCTTTAAATTTAATGTCAAAAAAATACCATTCACCATTCATGATGAAGACATAGTTTTCATCTTCAAACGCTTCATTAAAAAACATTCCGTAAGAGTTACGAGGGTAGTTTTCAACAATGTATTGTAATTCTTCGAGGTCAAGGCATTCAGCAATTTCTTCTGGAATAAGCTCACCTTGTTCAGTAAGAGCAAGTAAAGGAGTTTGGTTAGTTGGGAATGTCATTATTGATGCCTTATATATTTATTTAATATGAGGTAATTATAGCAAAAAACAAAAGTAGATGCAAGATAAAAAAAAGAGAAAATGAACCACATCATCTTCTCTTTTTTTTAAATAATAGGTGATTTTAATTATCGCCATCATGCATAAAGTAAACGAGCATGTCAACTTCACTTTTTTCTGTGTTCAGTATCTCTTGTCGTTTCGTTTTTGAAATTTGCTTACCCCTCTAAAAATGATTTGGCACGCTGAATATATTCTTCATTTAATCCGCCACGACTAATGCGAATAAATTCACAGTTGGTTAGAGTAGTTTCATCTTCAAAAGCAACAATTTTAGCATCGGGATGTTTTTCACGCATTCGATCAATAACGCTTTGTTTCGAATCAAATGAAGCATTGATAAACATTTTTTTAGCTTCAATACGATTATTTGAAAGCCATTCAGCTATTTCAGCATGTTCTTCTTTTTCACTGCGTTGAAGAACAGACATAATAAGGCGGTTAATTGATGCATGTTTTGCAAATGTTGAAATAGAGACAAGCTTAGATCCTGTTTCACGAGCAAGAGCGAAAAGCATAGCTGCTTTGTCTAAATCGACTTGTTTACGAATACGGAAAGCCAATTCTCTGTCATTAACTTTGTATGATTCTTTAATATCAAGAACACCCATGAAATCGTATGCAATAATTTTATCCACAATAAAACCTTTTATTAGTCTGTTTAAGTTTAGCAATTATAACAAACAACAAAACTTAGCGCAAGTATTTTAGCACTGTTTCTTTGTTGTTTTCTTGAAGTTCTTTAAAGAAGTTATCACGACTTTTTGTTTGACTAAAAATAAATGGGACTTCATTTTCTAAGGATTTAGAGTAAGAGAGTCCAACAGATTCGGCAATGGCTTTAATATCGGCTTCAAGCTCTTCAAGTGTGTTAAAATCATGATTTGTGCCTGATAAGATATTAACATACTGTTCGTCATCTACACAGATATCATAACCTTTATCTTTGAATGTTTTAACAAGTCCTAAAATAGAACCACCAGAAAGACATTCAGTTGAAATGTAAATTTCATCAAGCTGATCTAAAACAGAGTCTTTGATTTGGAAGACAAAACCAATGTCATCCTCATTAATCAAAATACCAAAAGAAAGCCATTTAGGAAAAACAATAGGGATATCATCAGAGATAAGAACGTCTGTGCCATTATCTAAAACATAAAGTGGCTCATCGTCATCATCATCGTCCAAGACAGCACTGAATGTAATGTCTCCCTTTAAGGAAAGTGATTGATCGTGTTCGATATTACAGTTAGAAAATGTTTGGGAGAATAAACATTTTTTGTTTTTAAATTCTTTATAGTTAAGTATCATGAGATTAGCCTTTTTTTGAAATTAAGTTATTGGCAATGCCAAAATCGACAACGCCACCTTCAATGATTATCGGGTCATGCGCCCATAAATAATCATTAAGTGTTTTTGTTGAAAGGATGACAAGACGCTCATCGCAGTCAAACCAAACCTTTATTTTTAAATAAAGCGCCTTTTTTTCTGATGCATCCATATTGTCAATTGCATTTTCGGTTTGAATCATATATTCGGTAAGCATAATGTTAATCCAGTTTGAAGTAAGTAACGATTTGAAGATTATAAGTTAATAAATAATTTTTATCAAGCACAAAACAAAAAAAGACAGCAGATGCTGTCTTTTTTATGAATTTGGTGCGGGTACCGAGACTTGAACTCGGAAGACCTAAGTCGAGGGATTTTAAATCCCTTGTGTTTACCAATTTCACCATACCCGCAAGGTATTTATCTATTTATCGAGGTTTGTTTCGATAAGGTGTATATTAGATGTTTTTATTTTTTTTGTCAAGCTTTTTTTTGTTTTTTTTAAATTTTTTTTCCTTATTTATCAATGCAATACATTCTTTAATTTTTTATATGACATCTTTTTTATATTAAACAGGCAAAAGATTTATTTTAATACCTTTTCTTGTATCAAAGCCTTTACTGTATTGATTTCTTGGGTTTCATAATATTGTGTTTTCATTGTTTTGTCAATGATATTTTTAATTTTTTTTTATTGTTTTTTTTTCAATAGAATAACTAAAAAATAAAGCTTTAAAACTTTATTTATAAAATTAGTATAAATTAGTGTATTTGAGATGATCTATTCTTATTTTAAACAATAAAAACAAAATATCAATAAATGATTAATTTTTAGAAATCTTATTAAAAACACACTTATGTAAGTGTTTTTTTAATAAAACTTTTGAGAGGATTTTTAGTATAAGAAAGGCTGAACTTGTTGTCAACCTTTTTTTTTATTGAATAAACAAGTGTTCTTTATGGATTTTCTCTGTTTCTATGCAAAGAAGTTTTTTCATTTCAATGGCTTTTGATTTAAAGTTTTTTCTCGCATAATTTTGAAGATTCATGTATTCTTCTCTATCTTCTTCTGATAATTTTTGAAGATACTCTATATTCAAAGACGGTGTTTCTATGTCTGGGTGAGACTCTTTTACCTCACGCCATATCTTATTTTCAAGGTGATAGTAATCTAAAATATCACCATAATTTAAGCCATGTTTTTCTTCCAACTCCATTATTGTTTTCATTTTTTTATCTTGTTCTGCCCCAATTAAAGATTCAGCTACTTCTAATTCTTCAAGAGTCCATTTCATTCTTTCTTCGAAAGAAGATTTTAATATCTTTTCTATGTTCATTTTGTCCCCTCCAAGATCTATATTATTCCCATTATAACATCTTTTTTTCTTTTTTGTCAATCTATCTTTTTATATGTTTTCATGTATTTTATGATTTTTTAAATTTTTTGGAAATTAACTTTTTAGACATAAGCCTTTTTTATCTTTATTTCTTGACACTCAATATGTTTTTAGTGTACTCTTTCTTCTCTGTTTAGGAGGAAATGACTTGAAACAATGTATTGAAACATATGTAACTGAAATGACAGAGGCAAAGTTTAACTACCCACTTTTTTACATTCAAAAAGAAGGGGAAAGTTATTATCAACTTGAAGATGAATATATTTTTCCAAAAATGGTCAATTCCTCTGTATTTCAAGATTTTGTCGAAAAGTTAAAAAGTTATAAGCATCCCCTTACTGGATTACGCAATCTTACTCGTGATTATTGCAGAAACTTTCAAATTGATCACATAAAAATCAAACAAACCAATAATAATAACGGGGATTCTTTTTATTGCCAAACAAAGAAAGCGATCTTCTTGCATTCTTCATTAATAACAGATATCAATAAACATGGTGAAGACCACTATTACGACATACTTGTTCTCACTTTCTTACATGAGTTGGCACATGCTTATACAGAAATTTTTTATGATAGGCAAGCTTTTCACAATAATGTTTATCTAATTAATGTTATTCATCTATTTTCATTTTTCATTAACAAAAAAGAAACTTTCTTTTATGACGAAAAATTTGAAGATAATGATATTGAACTCTGCAAACCGCTTAAAAATGCGCTTAAAAAACAAATCTTTCTTACTGGTAATTCTGATTATATTACTAAAAAATATTTCAACAACGAAACTGAATTAGAAAGATATATTGATTTGTTTGCGGAAAAAATAAAAGATCAAGAATTGAAAAAAAATAAACTAGGTCAAAAAATATCATTAGAGTATACTCAGGATGGTCACATTTCTTACTATCGAATGCTAAATAAAAACAATACAGACCTTCTGACTATGGTGGTAAGCCCAAAAGATTCAGGTTATTTAGTTTTTGAATTCAGTCGATTAAAATTATTACTTGATGAATTAGAAAAAATAAAATATTTCAAATACAATAATCTTTCCATGCCAAACCATATAAAAAACAACCCTTATAAAAAAGGTCGTTAAGAGCATTTTCTCTTGTTTTAAAAGTTGATATTTGTTATAATTACTCTATTCAAAATTGAAAGAGAACTAATTATGCAGATTCGAAATAAGTATCAACAAATGGGTGTTGCAGAGTTTTATAAAGAAAATGGCAACACTTATGAAAACCC
>JAYJME010000621.1:0-21074 GCA_036873775.1 Costaria costata | reverse complement strand
GGCGTACTCATTTGTTTCCTTAGTCATTGACCACGCATCCCTTTTGAGGGGGGGGGGGTACTCAGTATGATGCATGACCGTAATCGCATGATCATAGACCCTCGCATCCCTACCATGCCGGAACGAAGCACTTCGGGCTTATATCAACCAGGCAGACATTGCTTGAACTAAGCACGAAGCGCCGTGAGATGTCCGGCGAGTCGTATAAAGGGGCGAGCTGCATCCTACTAAGAACCGTATGCGGACTTCGGAACTTTGTGCGCATTTTCTTTCATGAGGATAACAGCGTCCAATTAATGGGGGGGGGGGTTGGGTACTCAATTTGTGCATCGCCGTAGTCATACGACCATAGACCCCCGCATCCCTGCTATGCCGGGACGGAGCACGTCGGGTTTTCACCAACCAGGCAGAGTAGGGGTAACCAAGGGATGCTTATCCTACAAGTAGTCAGTCATAATGGTACCCCCCTCATACACACCTTTAAACTTTAAAGACATTCGCGAGAAAAACGGTGTTGCATCCATATCAACACGCTGCAAGAAAATATACATGCCCTTGACGCTTGACGTGTTCCTGGTACGTATCGTCATTGCACTTCCAGGCAAACTACCGCTACTACCCGACGAACCCGCCAGTACCGGACACCCCCAGGGAGGAGGACCGTTCTGGAAACTACGACGGAGACCATGGCCATGACATGCATCCCGACGATGGTGACCGCACCATGTCCCAGGTGACCCTATGCAGCCATGCAAAGCATACGCAAGGGTAGCACCTATGAACGGTTATTCTCCGTCCGTCAGTCCTTTTATTCCATGACACACATGATGTATCGTCAATCGAGTTTGAGCAAAGGAAATGGAGCTCGGGCTTGCTTCAGGCTTGATTTGCCTCGAAGCTGGGCACCGTGTACTTCGCACTTTTTCCCGCCTGTAACGTGTGTCAAGCACGCTTGCTTGCCTTGTTCACTGCAGAAACCGGTGAAGCTGTTGGTTGCCAATTATCGCACAGTATCGCACGTTATCGCACACATCTACTACTGTAGCTCTCGCCCCTTCAGATCGCTCAAAAACTTCGACATGTTAACATGACCAAATAAGGCGTCAAATCCCTGTGGGCCAAAAGTAACGGTGAAAATTGATCCTTCTCGCCTGAGGGCCTACAAAACGCAGGCACAACGCAACAGCTCCCTGTAGCGCATGGTGTCCTTACCCCGTTTCCCCGCCTTCTGTTGTTGGTGCTGTTGATGTTGTTGATGTTGTGGATGCTGTTGATGTTGTTGATGTTGTTGATGCTGTCGACGTTGTTGATGTGGTTGATGCTGTTGATCTTGTTGGTGCGAACAGTCATCTTCGGCCAGCGATGACGATGACGAGGCAACACAAGCCCCGGAGCTCAGTGGATCGCAACTGGGGCAGCGCAACTCCCCGTCTTCCATGCCTCCGCCCCCTGCTCCGGGTCGGCGAGAGGGGGGTCGGCGAGAGGGGGATCGAGAGGGGGGTCATGGACGCAGTCCCGACAACCACAGCCACAGGAGCCGGAAAGAGTACGCCACCCCGCCCATTCCAAACACACCCTCTCAGTAAGTACGGGAAATACTTCTGTCTATATGTGTACAGTATTTGCAGTATGTGCAATATGTAGTATGTGCTGTATGTGCAGTAGGAACAACGTTCGTGGCAGTTTAGTGTCGTGCACGCTTCAAACGCTTCTTTTGCTGACCGGTACACGGGAAGCGCTCTTCGATGTGTGAAGGTTTGACGTGAACGCTCAATATTAACTAAGAACGTGAATGAATGCTCGATGTGAACGTTCGGTGCCGTTTTTTTTTGTTGGAGCGCGAAATTCGCCAAGCACTCCCACCCACGATAATTCGTAGCGATGCGCTATGATTTTTGGTGCGCAGGGATAAGGCGTACATGTACCACACGCCACCGCAGACATACCCTTCTGCGACATTTACTATATAGTTTGTCGGCACACTACTACAGTAAATGCTATACCATCCCTCCCAGAACTACGATCGATCCGTCGACACAAAAACTTGGAACGCCTGAGTTTCCCAACATGGCACTACACTGCCATTTTTTGACTCGACGACCTCCGCCTTTCTCTCTCTCTATGACCCCCCTGCATGTGATACTGCGATCCTTCGCCACAGGCGGAGCTTGCAGCCGGTACCAGAAAAGCCGGCGCAGGATATGATCCTGTCGATGGGCACCAAACGCGTGCTGGACGAGGCTGTGCTCGAGGGCGACGAGGACGCGCAGCACAGTGATCCAATCGATATGTTCCACCCTCCTCCGGTGAGCTACGCACTACCATGGTAATAGATAATTTTTTAGGGTCTAGTGTTACAACAAGGTTTAGTTTGGGTATAACAGGTGACTACTGTAGCTAACTTAATACCTTAACGATATGACGTCGACGGCAGGACTCAGCATTACCGGGTATACCACTATTTTGTGTGAATGTGCAGAGCATGTCCAGCGCCCCTGTGTGCTTCAATTCATATGGCGGCAGCGGTACTCCTATGATAGCTAGCGAGTTTAAAAATGCCGGAAACATATTTCTGACCCTTTTACAAAAGTAGGCAGTACATCATCATCATCATCATCATCATCATTATCATCATCAGTAGTACTAGTACTTGCTCAGCCAATTTAACATGTGACGGTCATTGCCTTCACTGCATATCATATCATATCATATCATATGAAGGATTATACGAAGTAAAGACAATGCCTCACTGAATAGCACGTCAACTTATTGGAAGCCTCCCTTGGGCCAGAAAACCCCGCATCGGGGCGACGCTGAAGCCACATACTACAAATTTCGATTGTCCGCATGATGACTATCACTCACTGCTGTATGTTCGAAGTACTACTATTAATACTAATAGTGCGTCCTATTATTCCGCATGATTTCAAGCCTTTCTGCGCTGACGCGCCACGCTGAATGAATGCGACCCCAAGCCCAAAGCACAACGGAGATTGTACACTATCAATCGTCTTACCGTGGCAAGTATTTCCCCTGGCATGCCCTGTCCGCCCCGCGTCCATGCAGACGGGTACGCTGGGAACGATGTCCACCCTCGGGTACGAGGTATCCCTGTCGCAAGCAAGCTCCGTCGATTCAACCGCCAAAAGAGTCAGGAAATGCAGCCTGGCGGTCAATCCAATCCGCCAGTCAAAGAAGATGCGCATGAACGAAGGTCCGAGGAGGAGCTGAGGCTGCAGGCAATGCTGTCCCCACGTGGGCCACATGGCAGTGGTACCAAAGGCAGTGATGCCCGCACAAGACAGGCTTCTCCTGCAGACTACTCCCGTCAGATTGCTGCCGTCGCCAAGGCAAGGGGCAGTCCCGGACCAACGCGTCGGACCGGAGACACGTGTAGTGTTTTTTCTTTTTCTTTGCGTTTTTAGCCGTACCGCCATCGATGTTGGCGGCGTTTGTTTGTGTTTTCCTTGTGCAACTGACACCCGGCGGTTTTCTTCGTGCTTTGAGGGCTTGATAGTCACGGTTGGTGGTGTATTCGTGCTGAGGGTGGTGTCTTGATGGCCATGGCGATAGCTTGATACTGATGGTTACCAGGTGCCTTGGTAGTCAGGGTCATGGGGCAAAGGCGGAGTGCGCTGGATGCTGCCTGTGATTATCGCGCAGGTTAACGCATGCGGTTTTGTAGGTAGCATGTGGTATCATGGTTGTTCTGGGCCGACAAGTGGTTGCTTCCTTACTCGCGGGCAGGGGGTTGTTCCGTCCCGTCCATCGATACAGATGGAGGCGAATAGTACCGTCCAGTGTGTACACGCTCATTTCCAATTTTGTTGTAGCTTTTTGGCAGCATTCTATTGTAGTAGGGGAGCGGGAGCGAACTGGCCAAGAAAAATGTTGCCGGTTAAGAGTATTGCGTCATTTCGGGTATATTCCAAAAAGGGCCTTCTGCGATGATAACCGTAAAACAAAAGGCAATATTTTGCAAAGGTTTTCATTAACATGCTCCAACGTTGGGCCTTTATTGAGCAAATTCGTTAGTGGTCTTCTTTCGTACCGTGCCATTTGCGGGGTTCTCTGTTTGAGCACTCAAGTTTTTCTACCATACTTCGTATACTGTACATGGTGTTCAAAGGCAAGATGGCATGCCGATTGAAGGGCTAGAAACAGAGGTATAGGACCCGAAGTTTTACATTTTGAATGTGTCGCACTGATTAGGCCGCACTATTCAGGCGGGGTGGCGATCGATCGTCATTATTCGAGAATGGTGAGCGCAGCCCTTGCGGGCTCGGTAACGCTTGTTTGCTTGCGGTTGCTAGTACACTGTAGTTCGCGCATCTTCGTACGTTTGTAACATTGACTCAAAAAAAGGGATGGATTCACCAGTGGTATCGGCAAATCGTTTAGGAGTATTGTATCATACCTACTCGCGATGTTTGAGTATCACCAGAGGCGTCCAACGCGTCGTCGTCCTGATGGCAGCATCGCCTAAACACGAGCACGCACATCTTCAGGAACCAACACCTTCCAAAATAACGTTTGCGTGTTCACAAAGATCCTGGCACCAAACCCGGGGCCGAGTTCGTCTAAGACGCATGGTGCACACCGATACCAGGTAGGTGATAATGCAAGCCCCGCCCGTTACACTTGTGCTTGTTGAACAGGGCAGGCAGTATTCTGGTATCTTTGGATTTCCGATACGTCCAGTTTCACATGGTGTCAATATGGTGGCATACCTCATACCAGCAATTGATTACAACGCATGCTACGGTGGATAGAGGTGCACCAACCATGTTTTTTGTTATGAGGCTCCTCATTTTGATAATCTTTCTTCCCGACCATACTACAGTAGTAGCATCCCCTCAAAATAACCTGGCTCTGGGAAACAATGAACGGGCAACCCAGCGGACAGGTCCATGGTCTAGGTAACGACGGAAACTGCTGTAAAACAATAAACGATACGACATTGGGTGGTTAGTTCCTCGCATAAGGGGGCCTGGTATGAATTGTCAGAAAACAAAATAGCCAAAGTGTGCCATAGAATAGACTATAGACTATACAGTACCCCTCTCGTAGCTTTGTCGGGTCGCAAAACGCTTGAGAACACAGAAGAAGCATACTTGAACTAAGGCGAAAATGAAAAACTTCGGCGGTTCTGAAAGCAAAACATTACAAGCAGTTTGACACCGACAAAGCTCGACAACGCGTCTTACAGAGGAGGAGCACAACCACAGCTGCAGCAGTGAAACAAACACGCGCGAAACCATCCGCGCAAAGAGGCCAGCGTTACAAAGCGACACCAAACGCGGAGGGTTTTGTCTCTGCAATATCTCTGTAAATAACCTTCCAGCCAGCCACCTGCCTGAGCCCAAGGGGAGGGTCTCTCGGCCTCCTCTACTAGTGCATTATAGCGTGAGATACGCGTGGTAAGACCCCCCCCAGACCCCCCCCCAATAGGAAGGGAAGTGGCACATGTGATTTGACCCTTCCCACTGCAATAATATTACAGTTCCAAACCCAAGGAGTGTTGTCCCCAAAACGTGTATGCAATTCTACACGTATGATAGGGGTTAAAGAAAATGCGAGACTTCTCCCAGGATAACTCCACAACAATGGGGTTCAGGTCCGACCCTGGCTCCAGCTCCGTCCCTCTACTCGTAGAGAGTGTTTAGAAGTTCTGGCCAAACTATTTTTATGCAGGAAGGAAAGGGTCCCCCGAGCGTTAAACCAAAAAAAAATCGTTAACGCTATCTCTCCAAGGAGTTCAGAAGCCCTGGCCATTCGTCTTCTAGCTGCGCGACATTCGGCACTCCCCGGCGTGCCCCCGGCTGAGAGAGCTTCCTTGCTGCCACTAGGCTCGCCAATGCCAAGGTTCTGCGAATCACGGTACATCACGGTTCAAGGGAAAGCCAATACGCTCTTATATCAGAAGATGGTGTCGAAGTAGGCGTCAAGACTTTTAGGGTGGGGGGCTGTGTGCACAGAGGCTCAACTATATGGTACCGCGCATTCAGCTATGAAATGGCTCATACTTACTAAAATAAAGAAGTTATGGCCCCGATTTTGTCCTATGATGGAGTCAAGCACGTTTCGAGAAGTCTCTGACACGCTCCCAAAATTTCGAGGACCGCCAATGTCAGACATATTGAGGAAATAATCCCAATCTCCCAGCGCCGAAAGCCACACGACTAGGAATGGAGAGAGAGTACACACTGCGCTGAGTCTGCCACCGCTACAGGCGGAGCATGCGAACCGTATTGGCGGCATTTGGAAGAGGCGAGGGGTGGTGGGCATTCCAATCCCAAGATGGACACTGCCTTAGTTTGATGAGGAACTTTTGCATCAAGTCATTCCAATGGCCTGATACTGTTGGAATTCAACGGCACCCAGCGTGGAGCACAAGCACACGTTGAAAGGGTGCAATAGGCCACTGACGTGAAGACGGCCTGTCTGGGGAGAGGAAGAGTAATTCTACTTACGTAGGAGGGGCGAGGCCACGAGGACGGCCGGTGGCATACTCGCTTTCACTTCACCGAGCCATTCCATAATTATAGTATGGTGCGATACCATGATGTCCGCCCTTTCGATTACATACTGAGTATATACTGGTACATACGAGCTGCACGTCGTTTGAGCCAATGCAAGTACATGCGAACATCACAGAAGGGCAAGATGAACCACTCCAGTTGTACATACTACTATTCTGCCCGAAGAAAGTACCCACCTCGCAATCCCTAATCGCCGTGTCGCGCCATAGATGAAGGCTGCTATGAAACAGTCACCAGCACCGGTGGTGTCAACGATAGATGCCGACTCCACCGGCCAAGAAGGAGCCCACACATATCTCGCAGATGCTTCTTGTTCCTGTCGATCAGGTCACCGCGGGAAACATCATCAGAATGCAGCGCTGGACAGGCAAGTTGCAAATTATATGAACGAACCAACAGCAGTGTCACTGAAGGGGGCCAATAAGGAATCAGAGAGCACGCACAGGTCCCGTACAGAGAAGACTAGTGGGTCACAGGTCCCATGCAAAGAAGACTAGGGGATCGCGCCCGTAGCGAACTACATCCCGCCAAGAAGAGCAAACGCCATGACTCCCTGTTGAGGAAAAATGGTGAAAGAAAACCGCGCTCGATGTTACTCCAGCGTGTACGATGGTGTCTTAAGCCATTGGAGGCCGCTCTGGCTGTGTGCCGTAAGCCAAAGCAGTCGTCAACATACGGCAGACTGAGAACGATAACGGCACCATGCACTCCATGTAGATACCTTTCTATTTTCTCCACGGGCCAACGACCGTTCGCTCTTCTGCAACATCACTATAATAGCCCCCCCCCCCGCCCATCCGAGAGAGCGTACCTTGCCATCAAGCGCATCGGTGGCGTTTGAAGCGGCGTCCGATATGACCGTCGTTTTAATATCCATCGGGCAGCCAGCAGGCAGAGACAAGTCCTCGAATCCCTGCCATGGCGGTTCGTGGCCCCTGTCAGAACAGCGGGGCGAAAAGAGAGAAGATAATGGGCGAAAGGATAAGTCGACTACGGCCCTATCACGTTACTACTTCGAAGTATATAGACAGGAAAACGCCGCACAAACGTTGCAGAGGAGTCCGAAGCGAGGCACGAGTTAATAGTGAAACGCATACTTCGGGCAGGAATAGTCTACATCTCGATTTAACGTGCTCACGTCAACTTCGGGTAGCTAAATACACTAGTATCCCTTAGGCACATCGAACACTGCTCGGGTAGACGTCAAGAGAAGCCGCGTTAACGGGTGGTGACATTTGAAATAATAACACGCCCTTATTGCTCTTGAGCCGGGCAGCAAGTTATCCTCGGCAGAAAAAAACTGCTATATTAAGGCAACCCATCACATCGTGTATCGTCAACATTGGCCGCAGACTGTATTCAACTCGCCTGCTTACGACGATGCAGCCATCAGCACCGAGAGTCGTGGCCACAAGTCGTGCCTTGCCCTGGTCCAGCAGCTTCCTAATCGCAGCCTCGTGACCAGTACTGTCAGGGTGTGCGACGTCAAACGCGGGGGGGCAGGGCACACCACAAATGGCCCTTAGAGCGCAGTGGCCTTGTACCCCTTGCGCAGTTTCATGTTTACGAACTCGAGGGGCCAATTGTCCGGTACAATACAATTATCAGTCCCGGGGGGTTACGCGAGTGGAACGGTGAACCGATATTACGTTACAAAACGAGGAGCTTTTGAAACGCAGCTTGCAGCACTTCGCGTTCGCTTAGATTCCGCCGAGATTCCTTGCGTGAGCGCCTCCAAAAAACACGCCTGCAGCAAACAAACAAACCCCCGAGCACAAGATATTGGGGTGTCCAGCAGTACCACTCTGGGTGAAAATGTAAGGACCGTTCGGCATTCATATGCATTCCTACACGGTCATAATATATTTCGGCCCAGAGGAGTAGGTACTTGTCCGGGTCACCGGAAGCACGCGATACCACTTGCATCACACAAAAGCGGGACGAAGTGGTTCTATCAGCACCTGCCCGTGAAAGCCTCGGGGAAATGGCGATTGCAAATGATGTAGTCCGCCAAGGGAAGCAGGTCCTTCAGGTAAGGTCGGTCCTTTTCCGCGTCAAGGATGACTGGTATGCCTCTGCAGTTGCCAAGTTCCGACAAAAAAGCACCGGGAAATTCGGCGGCAAAGGCATGGGACGGTTAAGGCGAGGTGGTAGGATTGTGGATGGCCAGAGCAAACGAACACGGCTGGTATTCGCATACAACAGGAAATGTCTGTTCTAACCCTTACACTATGAACACGGTACAACGCGCACGCACGAAGACGCTTCGCAACAGATTCGGGAAAGGAGCGTCGTTTGGCTTTGACAGGGCGTTTTCACACGTGAAAATGCGTTGGTGAGCTGTTCTTTGCCCTTCGAGCGTACAACGCCGTACGGTTTCACCCCGTGGAAGCATGCGCTGGATGTTTCGGTGGAGGCCTGAATAGGACTAAACATTGTATTATCTTGAACAACTCTAGGCATGCAGCGCACGCAACAGCTGACGCGGTCGACAAAAGAGACATTGCTGTAAAGTCCTAACAGAGCGTATCTCATGCAAGAGAAAGGCAGAAAGCCTTCATGAGAAGAGGACAAAAAGGATAATGTAGTCTGCAGCGTCGCCCCATCAGGCAATGTGGTTGGCGTCGTCGCTGACCCCAAATTAACAACGTAGTCAAAGTTATATCGCCTTGTCAATGGCCTACCACGAGTTTTTACAGTCTTGAAAGCGCAACGGTCCGAACGGCATGCCAGTACCTGTCATTGGCGAGAGTGGCGAGCGCTATGGCCGCCAGTGTGTGTCTCGAGTCCAAATGAACCGCAGCAACTCCATCCAGTAGTTCCGGCGTGATGTCGGCAGGCAATGTATCTGGAACCGCGCGGCAAGGGAATCGTTCCGAACATGTCTGCCAACCACCTTTGATACACCGGCTGGTGTGATGTTCGAAATGTGCTGGTGGCGCATCCCAGTCGAAGCACCAACCATAGGTACGCTGCATCGTGCTGTCGCAAGTACAGTTCTATAAACAAATCCCAACTCCAGTAGAATACGAAACGCGCTGTGGCAGTCTGATTCCCCGCTCAGAGCAGGTTGAAGAATTTGCACACAAACCGGTTTCGGGAAAACCCCCAAAAACGACAGCATTCACTTACCGCAACAGACGCGCAAATGACCAGAGAAGATGGAAAGTAGTTACCACTATGGACGAGCAGTTCAACCAGCTTGGAGACAGGGGGTATCCGCAGCAGCTCCGATGTGTCTTATGCAAGCAAGCCTACAGCTTTCATCACAAAGCCATCGCTGTGAACTCTTCGCGTGGCTCGCGTGGTACCTTCGGTCTGTGGCGTATGTATGCATGTCCTGGTACCCCCCTCCTTGTCCACGATTATGTATGTGAAAGCCGAAGGGGTCACGTCGCTGACGATGACGCGGGACACGTCGACGCCCTCCTCCTTAAGGCCTTCCAAGATCAGACGCCCGTTCGCGTCTGAACCAACCTTGGTCACCATACACGCATCTAGCCCGAGCCGACTCGCCCTGAACAGAAGAGAGGTTCAATGCAACAAGAACGGGAAAATGAAACAGTCAACGAAGCTGCAACGATTTTTCATGCTCTCCAGATGAACACCGCACTAGATACCAGCGATCACAGGCCTTGGCCGTGGAAGCGTAAGGAGCCTGCAAATGATTTGAAGGGTCGAACAAACCACACTGCGCTGGTATAGCACGAATCGTTCCATGGTGGGGCGACACTTACTTTATCGCCTCCATGGTCAGTTTGCCAGCGATAATGCAATCATTGCCTATAACAGGCGGAATGTTTCAAGCTGGCACGTGGGCGCCTCAAGGATGCGGTTAGCGCTATATTGTTAGGTATCAGGGGCCATGTTTACACCTCAACGTTATTATCGACCTTGTATGCAGCAGCAGGAAATACCAATCCGTCATAGCACGGTGCCTTGAGGCGAACCGCCCCCGTATATACGGAAGCAGGTCACCATGAACAAACAGCTACCAGGTACGTACGATTCACATACGAAATATAGCGTTCCCCTCACAGCGTGTATCATCCAGTACGTCTTGCCATGAACACGTACTGATGTCATTCAACATATCAAGGCTTCGAGCACTACGGTAGTAGAATCGCATGTCGAGATACCAATGTCCAGGGAAAATGATCAGGCCCATGCGAGTACGGGGCGACGGGACACACTCAAGAGGGAACTCACGCTGAGAGGGTGTTGCCACAGTTACCGCCTCCCATGATCTCTAGCGACTCCGTTCGGATCTTTGCGTCAGCGGCAGGGTACCTGCCAGTCCAGTCATGCCGACATTGACGGAATTGTGAAACACGCCAAGCCACGTTTCGAGAAATGTTGTCACGCAGGGAGGGGTACGAAGCCAGTCATGACGTTGGCTGTAGGTGGTCGTCGTGCAAGGTCAAGGTTGTGGCGTGATAGGGGTGGCGGCAGCGGTCAAGTCTGCCACTGTACCGCACACCTCGTGTGTCGCACTCAAAGCACGCATACTCATCAATCTGCCAATTTTTGCGCCAGGCCAGTTTGTGCGCCATACGTACAACGCTCCAGTTTTCGCAAGATTGCCGCAGCCGTGGCGGCTCGAGGAAGGCGTTGCGCATAAATTGCTAAGCACGGCGATCGAGCTCTTCATTCTAACGAAAAACAGTTTTTGCGTATCCCACTCTCAGTTGTTCTGTTGGCTCCTACGTACAGCAGTAGTGTCATGCATGCGCATCGGCAAAACAATAATGTGTACCTGCTACGGAGAATTTGGCGTTACTACCGCGACGCAGTTATTCGACACCCGTCGCGAACGCAAAACCAAGGTGTACAGCTGGCCGAGTGTCGGTGTGGTCGTCTGCAACGGCACTGAAGGGTTCCTGCACTCATCAAACGATGAAAAGGTTATTTCTAGTGACGTGATTCCAGGTAGCTTTTTAGAGCAGCAGAGGCGGAAGCGGAGGTACGAACGGCACGTGGCAATGCGATGTATCCGAACCAGCAACGTCGATAACAGGCCCTACCCCTATAGTTCAGAAATCGAACCCGAAGTCGCGAATCTCTGCGGGGCAGCGATAGGGGGTTCGGCCGCAGATGCAGGTATTCCTTCAGATCTCAAACGCTAGACAACTTGCACATATCGAACACCAGGGTACAAGTGCAGCGTATGCACTGCTGCTGCTGCTGACGTACACGCTTGCCGCGCACAGTAAGAGCTAGCCCAAGTACTCATTTTGTAGTACAGGAACAATGTAATCATGAACAACGGTTTGGTGCGAAGTTCAACACAATGCACCCCACCGCTAACCTCTGACAGCGGCATCAAAACATCAAAACATCATCATCGAGGCATCACACGGTCTACCTCTCATGCTTCACCTGTCGACGGCAGCGATGAAGTCCACGCCCGCACTCCCCAGGCCCAGGACCCGTGGTCTTCCACTCGTGGATCCCTCCCCTGCTAACCCGTCGCCTGCTTGGCTCGTCGACATCGACACAGCAACGGAGCCCCTTGCCCCCCAGGTCGTTCTACAAGAAGAGTCGGAGGTGCAAAATGTTGCGGGGTGCGTTTTGCGGGCCACGGCCTGCGCTGGGCCTGCCGCGACACGTTTGGCAGTAGGTGTAGACTACCAGTTTAGACCGGACGGGACACAGGAATGCTGGTTGAGGCTGGATTACTCATTTCTTACCAGGTATTTGGGAAAGGGTGTGCTGTACACTAACTTCAGTACAACGGCCTCCGAAATTATTAATTTGTTGTAAATTCCAGACTGGCCTTATTTGTGCTCGTGTATCATATGTACGAGTACCAAAAGTGTATCACACGTTGTGGCACGTTGGCAACTCTATACGTAGGGGCGTGGGGCGTGGGGGCTTGCTGAGAGGGGATGAAAAAGCGCCGCAATCAAATCAAATCACGCAAACTGTCGTAGTCAAAATAATCGAGACCCCAGCACAGTCGAATAAATCGAGACCTCGGCATGGAGATTGCTTGGGCGGTGTCAACTGCGCTACAAGTGTAAGATGGGGATCAAGATGGGAATCAGGTGTGAAGAACACAGAGCAAACCCAACAACAGCAACTAACACATGCTACCTAGTACCTACGATCTACGACTGCTGTACTTGTAGTTACTGCTGCTGGTGTACCGCAGTCAACGTAAACGAAATATTATGACAGACGTTCGGAAAAAAACAAAAAACAAAAAAATACTCCTCAGGCCATTTCTTACGGAAGGGTTTTGAAAGCCAAAAAACTTACCCGAAACTGTGTTTTATACGACGTGCTTTCATGTATTTTAGACGCGGAGTCCGACCGAATCAGGCTCACTCTTCTCAGAATACTTGCGGCCTTTTGACGAGAGGTACCTAGACCCGTTTTTATTTTCTCCAGGGGTAGTGTTCCAAGTTTTTACGACGTTGTCATTTTCGGCCAATAAATTCAATTAGGCATTTTCGAATATATATCGACGTTTCAGCCGATAAAGTGGCCTGCTTTTCAACTAAATCGCGCCCGAAACTGATTCGAGGAAACTGGAGTGTATCGATGATTGTTCAAACTGCTATCCTGCAGAAACGGCAAACAGCGTTGGATACCTCTTGCAAAATGGCTGGTGAGACTTCAAGAAAAGCGGGTCCGATTCACCCGTTTCCCTGCTCAAACACTCCGGCAAAGGCGCTGAAACCTTCGTTTTCGATTCTCAAAACCAGTTTGCCATAAGAGATGGCCTCAGGAGTAATTTGGCTCAGGTTTCCAGGCCAACCATCCGGCGAAAAGCCATTAACGGCATTTTTTTTGTCCTGAGTAGAGGTAGGACCCTGCGGGTACCCGCCACAAACGGGTACCCGCCATATTTTGGAGCCTGGACCCTACCCTACCCGCCGGGTAATGGCCTTTTGACGACCGGGTACCCGGGTACCCGTTTTTGTGCAGGGTACCCGCTTCTGTGCCGGGTACCCGGGTACCCGGCAACTTTTTCGAAGTTTTTTCTCCCTTTTTTAAGCGCCACGAAAAAGGAAAAACTAGCGTGGAAGAAAGTGTGTGCTTCTATTCTATACCGAAACGATGAGCACGAACGGTGTTCCTTTTCGATTATATATAGAAGCCGCCTACACCTGCCTTCTCGTGTACTACCCCACTGCGCGGGCGAGTTATTATCAAGGCTTCTCACGGTGCGGCTTTTCCGTACGGTGCGGTGCGAATCGGTGCGGTATTACCGAGAACGACTCCTACTGCAACTATTTTACATATATTTATCAACTACTACTGCTCCTGCTGTACTACTACTCGTACGATTAATTTAATGCTGCTGCTGTTACTACCGTTCCAACAATACTCCTACTGCCCTTCCTGTTGTCGATGAGAAGACTAAGAGGGACATAGGGTTCACGGGTAACCGGGTACCCGCGGGTAGATGGATACCCGGGTACCCGACCCGGGTACCCGCCTATTTTCCGTACGTCCGGTCAATTGCCCCTTCATAAACGTCTTCAGAAAACATTTTCAAGTCAAACAACGACACACAAACTCTTAAAACTCTACACTGACGAGATATTATGGAGATATACTGAAACGGGGATACCAATTAGCCGCGGGTACCCGGGTACCCGGGTACCAGTGACGCCATTACCCGCAGGGTCCGAAAACCCGCGGGTTTTGAGGTCGGACCCTACCCCTCAAACGGGTAATACCCGCCCGGGTATACCCGCCGGGTACCCGGGTAATTGAAATCAGGGTCCTACCTCTAAAATGTTCACCCCGAACAAATCATATAACTCGACCGCCCGCCGTGGTGACGGCAAAAAACAACAAAGGTACCCGGGTTATCTACCTCACGCAGTGAGAGGTGTCTTTTACAGCGTCATCAACGGACGCCAACCCAATCTATACAGAAAATATAAGGGGAGGGGGTACAGCGAGGTTGGTGGGTTGGTTTTGGCGAAACCGTCGTTCCCTCTTTATCCCTTTCCTTCGTACCCCTTTCCTTTCCTGTTGTCTTCTCTGTACCCTTGGGGTATGAAGGCTATTGAGGCGGTATGGGCACCTCCGAAACAGTACAGAAGACAATAGACAAATCGGCAATGGTCCTGTTCGTATAGGTGCCGCATTTGGAAGACAGTCTGGGTGCTTCCCCGGCGCCGGCTAGGTGGTGTTGTCTGCATCGTTGCTGTCTGGCTGTTTTGCCTTCGCTTTTCGTTTTGGCTTGACTTGGTCTATTCTGTTTTGTTTCACCATGCGATATTTTGCTCCTCGTTACCCTCTAACCCCCGCCCCCCGCCTTGAGTACCCTGTTTTTTATTTCGTTATTTTTTACGTTATTTTCTATTTTCTTTATCTTCCTCCTTCCTTCATCTTCCACGACTGCAACGTGTTTGGTGCGCTGACTTGTATCACATGTGTCTGTTCCACTTCCGTCTTCAGTACGTTTCGCACTGCATGGCTAAATCCCCGTACTGTGTTATTTGCGGATGTACCTATTTGCCTCGTAGTTTCAGCTAGGCCCTTTCAGTTAGGTGACAACAGAACCGACGTGTATGCCTCCAAACGCACGCAAAGAAATGTGAACGAAGGTAGCACCGTGTTTTAGTGTTGATAGAGCTGTAACACTAAATGCGTGACATCGTTTCTCTTTTTTTATAATCGCACGCACGATTACTGCTCATGGTTACACCATTTTCCAAGATACAACTTAGCCACAGTTCGAGGATGAGGAAGAACTAACCCAAGGGCCTGCAACCATAATTTCAAACTTGTGCCCAAACGGTCACGAATTCTGCTGCTCTTTGCCAAGCTGTAGTGAGTCCATCGCAGGGTGGTGCACTTACGGATAAGTGTTCAGGCTGGACTTATCGCAGAATTGCAGAATATCGTAGGCGTACTGCAAAAAAACGTATCTACACCTGGAAGCGTCTCTACCACTGCTTATACACAGAGCCAAAACTGAGAAGTGTATTGGTGGGAAACACCACGCAGGTGTAACGTGCAATCCCTGAATCGCCGCACTGTTTCGTGTCGTCTGACGAGTGCATAACATACCGATGCAATTCCACCTGCTACTCAAGTCCCACGTGATCGGGAAACGGACGTTTCGTGTGTCGTTTCGTGCAGACAAAGGCAAATACGGCGTTGGGGTTCCTTCAAGACATCGTTCTGCAGACGGAAAGGAGGTTTCACGAGCCAGCTAACTTCAAGAAGGGCGACACCACCCTCCTCATCACGCCGTTCGCCACGGGTACATTCAACACGAAGTTGAACCACGCCGACCGGTGAGCTCACACAAGTAGACTTATTTGGGCTACAAGTTTTTCCGTATAACAAAAAGGGGTTGGTAATATACCGGTGTGCCAGGGTGGCATCGGTTATCAAAATCGCATTTTCGTACGGTTGGCGTTTTGGGCGGTTACAAGATTTTTGTACTGACCCCACGTGGTAAACGCCTCCATACATATTGTGGTAAACCCTTTCGAATATTTATGGAGCTGGGTACTCCACATTGTCGAGAAATAAATTTCTGGGAATGTTACTTGACTGTACATATGCTTGTACGTACACGTACAGCGACTATAAATAGCCAAAAAAAGGAGGTGTGGGGGGGCGGCGATGATATAGCTCCGCGGTCTATGGTGCCCAGCTCGTAATTATGTTGCTCGAGTTCAAATCCCGGCTTGCACAAAGACGTTTTGTTTTTATTTCGACAAATTTTGACCGTTCGTCGAATTTTGACCGTTTACGGTTCGCGCTTCGCGCTCACGGCCTCCGGGATACACCTTGTGGGTGGGAGCAGGGTGCAAAATGGGATCATATCCGGGTGGGATCAGGTCCGGGTGGGATCAGGAGAGCAAGCAGGACCTATTTTATTTTCCCGCTTTATATTCATAAAAAAGAAAAATGCAGAAGAAAGTTACTTTCTCGACAATGTGGAGTACTCTACTCCCACGCACTTCCGCGGAAGCTTCCACTCGCTTCCACACAAACAACCAATAATGCACAAGACAGAGAGGGCTGGTCTCACACCTATCCAGGTGATTAATAGAAAGGTATACAGGTATCACTGGTGTTGTTAAAATTAATCACACGAGATAGCTCCTCTCATCCCCGGATCCCTATCAGTATCCATAGGGACGAGTAGAAACCCCTCTTATTGTAAGCTCCGACTTCAGTTGGATCATTCAACGGTCAACCTCTACAGGGTAAGCCAGTTCTCATCACTTAGCACCAATAGCTCTCCTCTCTGGTGCACTACTGTCACATATAGACACGCCTCGGGAGCTAGGTGTCTATAACCAGGGGCTATCCCCCCTGTAGCACAAGAGGGCTGGTCTCACACCCATCCAGGTGATTGATAGAAAGGTAGACAGGTATCACTGGTGTTGTTATTATTCATCACACGAGATAGTTCCTCTTATCCCCGGATACCTATCAGTATCCATAGGGACGAGTGGAAATACCTCTTATTATAAGATCCGACATCAGTTGGATCATTCAACGGTCAACCTCTTCCAGGTACGCCAGTTCTCATCACTTAGCACCAATAGCTCTCCTCTCTGGTGCACAACTGTCTACAATTCCCCCAAAAGCAAGTTACTACTTAAAGTAGACACCTCAACGAGCTTTGATAAAAAAGTAGGCACCAGCTACATAACATCCAAATAAAATACAAATACGGCGTTTGTGAATGATAAACGACCATAACCAACAATAAATACACCAACGAGTGCCAATCCCGGATACACGCATTCAATCTCACATACAATAAATCAGTAAATGTCCCCACGATAACACGTCATAAAACAGATTGCTTTATATAAAATGTCAGGCAAAAACTCAAAAATAGATACCCCAACAAGGAATAAACAAAATAAACCCTCTACGAAACGACTGCACGAATCATACGATATGCCCTCGTCCAAACATAACCACAAGCTCATACATTCAACGAACCAATACAGCCATTGGTATGTGGAAAGCCTACAATCAATTTAACAACTTAAGAAAAAATATATTAAGAAAAAATATAAAAAACAAAATAACTCCAGCTGCAAGCACGATTATAACCTGCGCAATATACTTACACATAACAAAGGAAACACAAAGATAGCTCGCGAAGAAATGCGCCAAAACAGTCACGGACAGCCTTCGCGCAGCTCACACAAAAATAAGGTACCAAACCAGCTTGACCAAACTCAAAGAAATGTTAAGTCCTGCGCATACAACAGCAACCCATTTCAAGTACGCTACTGTGTGACACTTCGATATGTTACACTTGAATGCATGTCGAAGCAAGCGTTCACTTGCCCGAAAGTGGCCCGTAAGCGCCTTCCTTCAGGGGGAAAAGGTCCTTAATTTATCCACTACCAGCGCACACGGATGTACGCGTAGCGAAATGGCTTGCATCGCGCGGATTTTATCATCACACGCGAGCTGAATTCGCCACAAAAAAGTACGAGATTCTACAACGTAAAACGTTACTACTGCGCTCGTACAAGAGCGCAGATATAACATCATCATCACAACCTGCAGCGATGCAGTATTAATCTCAGATATCTCGGTCGCCCCTCAATTAGCTATTTCGCGCTTGTGCTTTGTACGCAAACGAATGTTCATCATGGTTTCCAAACGTTTCTCGACGTATAGACACACCTCGAGAGGTAGGGGTCTATGACCAGGGGCTATCCCCCCTGAAGCCCAAGAGGGCTGGTCTCACACCTATCCAGGTGCTTGATAGAAAGGTATACAGGTAACACTGGTGTTGTTATTAAATCACACGAGATAGCTCCTCTTATCCCCGGATCCCTATCAGTATCCATAGGGACGAGTGGAAACCCCTCTTATTCTAAGATCCGACATCAGTTGGATCATTCAACAGTCAACCTCTACCAGGTAAGCCAGTTCTCATCACTTAGCACTAATAGCTCTCCTCTCTGGTGCACTACTGTCTACATGCCACTTGCCTCCCCGAGATGTACCTTCAGAAATAGGCTTCTTCCGAAGTGTGCGGTCTCGTTTCGTCTACGTTTGCTGCGCGCGCATGCAGCACTAGTCTGCGAGCTGCGGCCATCCATGAGTCCCCTTGCAAGAGCCTCATTTCGGCGAGAGCTACCGAGGCCCTCTTCTGCGCCTGACCTGTGTTTGCTACCTCAGTTACCTGCAGCCGGCACAACTACGTCACCGTAACCTCCTCAAAAGGTATGTGGCATAGACCTCCTTGGACGAGAGGAACCTCCACCATAAAGTGCGGGCGCATTAGGTCGCGTGTTGCCAGGGTTTCTGCGTTGAGCTTCCCGAAACACTCGACTCTTCACGGCGCGAGCCTATCTGCTCGGGGTTGTGCAGGGTTGATCCCATCTGTGGAGAACTGGTTTTGGGGCATGGCCCAAGCCGTCCCTTCGACCTGTGCCGTGACCCTCGTGAACTTGTCGACGAACAGCACCTGGTCGTTCCTCCACGAGAGCTCGCCTTCGGGGTCTACAACCAGCCCCACAAAACTGCCCTTGCCCTTGAGCATTTCCAAGTCGCCTATGATCCTGCTCACTACCCGTTGGGCCTCTTTCGCGTTGCTGGGTTCCCCCGCCCCTGGGTGCATGGCGGTCTGGGGCGGTCCCACCCCGGCCGGTTGAGGCGTCTGCGCGTTCGGGCTCGGCGCGTTCGGGCTCGGTCGCCAAATCCAGGGAGTGGGACGGAGGTGATGCGGGGGTGGTGCTCCGGGTTGCCCACTGTATACCGTTGACGAGGACTGCGGCTGGTGTAACATTTGCGCCTGGGGCGCCTTTGCGCGAGCTGGTAATGTGCGAGAGAATACCCCCCCATGTTACCCAGGCTCCCTGACGGCGGGGCGTAGCCTACCTGGTGGCCTATCGGGTGCGGTGGCTGGCTCATCGCCGGTGTCGGGAGCAGTGGTTGCGTTGACACCCCTTGCTCTTGCAGCTGCTGCTGCAGCTGCTGCTGCTGCAGCAACTGCGGCTGCCCCTGCGGTGGCGGTGGCGGCGGCGGCGGCGGCGTTTCCGTCTGGCGCCTCGGCGATGGGTGCTGTCGCTGGTGCCGTTCCGACCTCCGCTTTTTGCTGCGGTGACGGAAGACGTTCCCATGCCGGGGACCCTTCCTTGCCCCTATAAGATATTATCTCAGGCGCTCGTGAGAGCTTACCCTCTGCCCATACGATTAGACCCGACGCGTGACACTGATCAGCACAGTCATCTCGGGTCGTATTATCCTCCTGGCGCCTTCCCCCGCTGTAACACACACAGATCGGATCCTTCAACGGTCAAACCACTACCAGGCAAAAGTCAGTTCTCATCACTTACCACCAATAGCTCCCACTCTCTGGTGAACTACTGTCTACAATGCGTGCACTTCTGTCTACACCCCAAAATCAAGTTACTACTCAAAGTAGATATCTCAACGAGCTGTGATGAAAAAGTAGGCACAAGCTATTAATAGCTACCTGGTACAAAACATAAAAAAAAACAAAATGTCGTTTGTGAATGATAAACGACCATACCCAACAATACACCAACGAGTGCCATTCCCGGACACACGCATACAACCTCACATAGAATAAATCAATAAATGTCCCCACGACCACACGTCATGAAACGCTACAGTGTTACATATAAAATTACAAGCATAAACTCAAAAGCGTAAGCGTGTAAGTCACACGTCAAAATTATGACGCTAAATAAACAACATAAAAATTGATCTTCGTCACAAGACGCAATTTTATAAAAAAAAGTTGAAAAACGTCAGCTGTGAGTACGATCGATTGAATGGTTGAAACTCAACTTTGCAAGCTTCGTAGTACTGCAGACACGTTCGTTGGACGTAATTATCCTACATCTTATATATAATGTGGTTTTTGTGAACTAATTCTACGATATGGTTATTAATATTCAGTTTAAAGAAGATCGTTCGCGCGTGTTCTATATTTTTATCCTCATGAAGGATATTATAACACACAAATTGTGCGGCACAACTTAGATAATGCGGCATAACTACTGCTGTAACACGGTAAATAACGTCTCCGCCAACAACGAAGAATAACGGCTATTCAAAACCTCACGACGAACGGTTACATGTAATGCTGTTGCGAACACCATCGCGACATGTACGCAATATCATCAGAGCAACACACACGCGCAGAGCAGGTCATCAGATAGCGCACTAAATGAATACCCTGCAAACAATACATATAACAAAGTGAACACAAAGATAGCTAGCCAAAAAAGTCATATATTATATATTCGAATTCATTAGAATATGGAGTTTGTGAACATCGGCGAGGCAAGAATTAGAATTTGTCAGGGGACAGGGGTTGGAAGGTTTTTTGGAAGTGCGTTTGCGACTGCCACCTGTGTTGCTCGGCAAAGGAAAATAAAATGAGGTACAACCAATAACGCCGAATATTTTTGAAACCGGGATTTTGTCAAAATCAGCCCCTAACAATCCCTTGGGGTCATTCAGCAATCTGTGCTCTCTTCACTTGCGCCGTGCTCCCCACTGAAGCCTTGAAATGACAAACCACCCCCATACGAATTC
>JAYJME010000620.1:0-20052 GCA_036873775.1 Costaria costata | reverse complement strand
TCCCCGACCGTGTCACGGCTCTAATAGTGGTGGTGGTGATGCTACTGCTGTTGATGCTGTTGTTGCAGTTGTTGCTGTTCTTGCCGTTCTTTTGCTGCTGTTCTTGTTGCTGTTGTTGCTGTTCTTGTTGCGGTGCGTTGATATTTATAATATGAAGTACTTCATGAAACACGCAATTTTGCACACTGACTCGCGGGGTGGTGCTCGGGACGATGGCTGGCGGGGAATATCCGGGACCAGGCCGACCAAAAAATTACTGGGCCTAACGTTTAGCAGACCACCTAACATAACAAGGCAAAAACAAGGCGATTCGCGCCACCGAGGGATCCACGGACATCTTCTCTTTGTTTGGTGTTCGGAGTAGAGACGGTGTTATGGTTGTTGTGGCCCACAGTGGCCAGGAAGGGTGGGGAGTGATACCGGGGGTCGTCGAAGCGGCTGACTCTTTCATGGCGAGGCGGCACAGGCACGAGACGGAGAGGAGGAGATATGACTACGCCACGAAGCAGCAGAGAGAGGATGCCGAGAGTGGCGACAAGGGGAAGGGGGGGCGGGGGCGGGGGGCGGCAGCCGTGCTGATACCACTGTTGACGAATGCGGACACGACATGGCAGATCGTGAGGCAAGGTCCCTGTTCGACTAATTGAATACCGAAGTAATAGAGTATGTGAAACCCGTGCTACTACTGTTGCCCCGAATTCTACAGGTAGGTAGCATTTCTTGCTTGGGTTTTGTTTGTTGTTTTCCCTACAGTAGTGGGGGATGCGATAGCAGTGGCAGTACTAGCACTTGACAACGCTGTCGATGTAATAGCAACAAGGATATTATATTATGGCAGATCGTGCGGCGAGGTTCCTGGCTCGACTGTGTAGCTTAGATAGGCGGAGACCTCTGCTATTATATCTGCGTTGAGCACCATCACCATGCTTGCTTTTTACCCTTATTTCGATGTTTCTCTCTTTCTCTTCTTCCTCTCTGTTCCTTTTCCGGTGTCCCCGTCTCTCTCTTGTTGGTGTTGTTTCCTTCATAGCTGTCTGTGTTTCTCTTCATCTTCATCTTCATCTTCATCTTCAGCACGTACGTGTGATTTCTTCTTGCATTCTGTTGTTAATACTATATTCATATCTGGTATGTATCAAGTCAGTTTCCCCCCCCCTATTTTTTCTTACCTGGCTGGTATAGTGTTGAAGAATTGTTGTGTTTTCGTACCCGGTACGTTGGCACCTCATTTGCTTACCTTGATTATCATACTTTTCTTGCAGCACTAGCCATACAGTAAAAGGCTACTGCTGCTGTAGCAGAGCCTATTAATAATAGTCTACGAAGTATGCTATTAATAGTTGTATTGATTTGACTGGTTTTACCCCTATCCTCGCGGTGGGGCGGGGCGTGCAGTGTGAAGCTGTGGAGCAGGCCCCGGCCCCACCCTGCGTTAAAGGACACACATCAAACCAATAAAGAACAATTAACAATTAATGTTGCCGATCCCCCCCGCCCTGCGCTTGGGGGAAACTTAACCAATCAAAATTGATCAAGCTTTTTTGGCTCACCTTGCTCGTCGTCTGTTGTTGTCAGGGTCTAGAAGCACCCCCCCTCTCCTCCGCCCCCTGCCTCAGCACCAGTCGTGCGAGCCAGCCCTTTTTTACACCTCGTACCTCGTCATGGGGCCAGAAATTCCATCGCACGTCTCGACACTCGTCGAATTGCGCGCTTACTCTCGCTCACGCGACAAAAACAAATGTCCTTTCTGCAGTTAGTTCGGTAGTTTCCATTAGACGCGTGCTACGATAAAGGTTGCACTTTTTTGTTTCTGAATAACGGGGCTCCTTAACCCAAAACCGTCCGAATGTCAACAATCTTGTTTAGCAATATAATAATATGATCTTTTTTAATGCCTCAGTCCATGGGTTTGCTCATCGGGCTGCCCTTCCAGCTTATTCAAATACTGTTTTCGGGCGTGATTTGGAGCTCCTAAGGTGAAGAGCCCCAGGAAACAAATACAAATGGTGTACCTTTATCGTAGCATGGGCCATTAATACTTGCCAGGTATAGATTTATGCTCTGTGCTCGTGTAGTCTATTACAGTAGTAGTGAGCAGAAAATAGGCTTTTACGGCGGGGTTCGAAACAAGAGCTAAGAACCTCTGAGTACACCGAACTGTGCGAAGGGCTTGAGGAGAGGCCAAAACACCCACCAGCAGCTAGCTGGGCGGCCGGGTTTGCATACCGCAATCATCGGAGAGATCGCACCCTCCCTAGACCGATTTCCAGAACTCGATTCCTCCACAACCGGAAGGGTGGCAATGCCGAAAAGGGTGTACCGTTCGGCATTGTCACCCTCTCTATTGTGGGGCAATCGAGCTTTAAAAATCACTCTAGGGGGGGGCGATCCCTCCGATGATTACGGTAATTGATTGCCTCTATGAAGGGGGAACATAGCAGTCCGACAACCAGACACATGCCCAGGAAAAATACGGTGTAGTCTCCCCCCCCCATACTTATTGGAGCCTGTCCTCTGATCACGGACTGCATGCATTGTGGCGATGAGTTAGCGTGAGAACAACAACAACAGCAAACAGAAGGGAAAGCAACAGACTATGTAGTGAATACTCAGCTTTTGGTCTCCGTCGAACGTGAAGGCTACCCTCTAACTCTCTTTTATTATTACTGTGGTCGAGGAGAGGTATACTTGTCTTGTTTTTTTTTTGGGCGAGGACGCGTGCTACGATAGAGGTAGCACAAACGTTTTGGTATGTTGTGGATATTAACCCAAAATCGTCGGAATGCCATTCTTGTTTTTGGTATGTGGATATTTTCTATACCTATGCTAGGGGTTTGGTCATCGGGTTGCACGTTCAGTTTTCTCAAAAAACAGTTTTTGGGTGGAGTACAGAGCTCCTAAAGTTAGGCGCCCCAGAAAGAAACATCACGGAACAACACCTCTATCGTATAGCGTGTGCGAGGGAGGGGAGATTTAACCAATCCATACTAATTCGATTTTTTTGATTCGAGAAGAAGAGGTATACGGGGAGAGGTGTGTACTGTAGTGGTTGTATCTATCGTGGGTTATGATTACTATACTATCATACTGTTGTTCCCCACAACATAACACTGGATTGCAGCAAAAAAAATAGAAGCCACCGTTCTGTGCCTCCTCAGGAACGACGGCGCACCAATCAGTGCGCTTCATTTTGTGTACGTGTGCCAATCAGTGGGCTTCTCTCGTGTACGGGCGTACCAACCAATGGACTTCTATTGTTTTGCCCGTAGAAGCAGAACCTGACTAATTAATGTACGAAACTACTCGTTCGACAACCAACACCTGTTTCAGGCAAAGTGAGCCCCGCCGCAGGAAAAAACCCCAGAAAGCCAACGCCTTGCACCATGTACCCTGAGTTATTCCCCAACTGAACTATGTACACACACACTGACGTTTTCACTACGTTGCTTCTTCCTGCAGTAGATATACTTTAACAATTCTGGCGACATCCGCACCTGTTACCCACCCAACCCATTAGTTTTGTTCCTTCTAAAATAGTTACGATGATTAACCTTTTCTGCAGACTACGTGGTGACCAGCCCACTCAGAACCCAACCCGCCCTTCGACCCAAGACGTGGCAATCTCCTGCCAGCTTGGCGGAATAGGAGACTGGCACCCGTTCGGCATTGTTAACATTATGTTTCATCAGGAGACTGTATATACACCCTGGGTCTTCAGGGGGAGAAGTTGATGCCAAAAAATGACATTTATAGCTTCGGCCACTGCTTGGCTGGGGCACAGACGATATTATACAAGTCTGGCGTCCATCCCCCTTTTGGGGTGAATGACTCTGCACTTCACTATTAAGACTGGTGCTACGCTCGACCCATGCTACGATGTGATAGAGGTGTTGTTCCATGATGTTTTTTCTGAGGCTCATCACTTTAGGAGCCCCATATCACACCACACCACACTGTTTTTGAGTAAAACTGAAAGGGCAGCCCGATGAACAAACCCATGGACTAGGATTTACAAAAAAAACATACTGCTAAAATATTGACATTCGGACGATTTTGGGTTAAGAAGCCGCGTCACTCAGAAACAAAAAAGGCAAAAAAGTGCTACCTCTATCGTAGCACGCGTCGCTCACTCGGAAGAAAACCTTTTCGGAAAAAACCTTTTCCCTGTTGTTGTTTTGTCATAGGGTAACAGCCGATCTCATCGGGGTTCTTGTCTCGAATACAAATAACATATCAAACCTTTTGATCCTGTGAAAATGAAGCAGGCGGTCCGGCTGCTGAAAATAAGGACCTAACAGTGACTCCACCCCCCCCCCCGTACGTACCGCATACCCGCACTCCCGAAATACAACGCAAGGAAGGAATCGAACGACGACGGTAAGCCTGACCCTATTTGTACCGTGTTGCGCTCTCACACTCCTAGACGGTAGAAAATACCAAACCTATTAGAGTATACCATTTCGACTTTTTCTTTCTTTGCTAGGAAGCACCCCCTTTGCCTTCTAGGAGTTTGGGTAGTATGTATCTATGTAATCTTGCTGGTAGAAGACTCTCCCCGTTGTTGTCTGTTGCCGGTATTTCGGGGGTTCGTCCCCCCCCCCGCTGGAAAATTATGGGACATCTTTTTTTTCGGTTTCTTCCGTCGCTCAAAGCGCCCGAGAACATGATATGACATAGTTTGATGGATTTCGAGGAGCGGTGGGAATGCTGCGCCCCTCGCGCGATAAAAGCCAAGGCATGAACACGGGCGGGGGGGGGAGGGAGGGGGGGTAGATGCGCAGGTGACCATGGTGTGCCCAGAAGATCGAGTCGAATCGGGTTGAGCTCAAAGTAAAAACACCGACAAAGAAAAGTATCCGGTATGAAACAAGTGGTAACCCAGACCCTAGGCTTCTCGGTGGCATGGAAAATCTGGGTTCTTCACAGCCACGGCGCGGGCTCAATATTTGATGCATATGCTCTTGATTCGACGTTGTAAGAAATAGGTACTACTGTACTAACACGATTTCGTTGTACTATACTCTAGCTCACCCTAACTCGATTCCGCTCAACTCCGTGCCTAACTCGAAGTCGGCGCCATTGTGTTGCCACGTTTTCTTTACATGTGCGTGACCCCCCCCGACGCTAGGTGCAAGCAATGCCTGCCTGGTTAAGGTGAAAACCCGCGACGTGCTCCGTCCCGGCATTGTAGGGATGCGAGGGTCTACCGTAGGTCCATACGACTACCGCCATGCAGATAACGGGTACCTACACCCTCCCCTCTCCCCCACGGCATGTACAACGTGATGATCAGCGACGACGGAAGCGAGAGGGATGTCAACGAGCGTCGATACCCCCACCACACCGCGAACGGTTTTAGGGTTAGTCGAACTATTATTATTCCCAAAATACTTCGGTAATATGGTTGTGCCTTTATCTATTTTTTTGGGTCCATCGTGGGTTCTCTCCTTGCTTATTTTACGTGAATAACCTCTCGGGGTATTTATGACTGGTGCCCATGAACCCCAACCCAACACGCCAACCAAAGTGGAAACCCGCTGCACGTCCTCCAACTCGTTGCAACCACCTTTATGACGGTGCGGGGGCAGTAGAGCATGCAGTAGGTATATCATAGCTGACGCTGAGAAGAGCGTCGGGCAGGGTATAAGCAGAGTTAATCCATTTCTCATCGTACAGACGTCGAAGCTGCAGCCTACGGTTTCATGCCCAAGTAAACGCCAAACAATACAGTACAAAACCCAAATATCCTCTCCAAGTATAAGTTGTTCTTGCACTACAGTACACATTTCCTGACACTGTGCAGCCCTCCCATGTCGTCCGCCAGAAAAAGGATAGAGGAATACCCCCCCTCGAAGGGGAACACAGCGATAGAAGTGGTGCTTCTCGCCCAACTGGTGTTTTCTGTATTTTCCGGTAGGGCATGCCTTATTGGTCGAATTTTTGAGCCCAAACTTGTCTCACTGACGGCGCTTCTCAACCATTGTAACAAAACTACCCACTATACAGTAGAGGCGCCCACACTCTGTTAAGAAATTTAGGTTGGGATGCTGAAAATACAAAGAAATTGGGTGTAAGAAACAGAGCTCAAGCCAGGCGACAAAATAACAAACGACTTGTGTTGAGAAAAAAAACAGCTGTTAACGCCCTTCAATTTAATGGAAAGGTTGCCCCGGAGCGTGGGAGTCGAGAAAAATAAGAAACCATCTTTTCAGAAACTCGTCTGGTGATGCTGGTGACCCATGCTACGATGTGATAGAGGTGTTGTTCCATGATGTTTTTTCTGAGGTTCTTCACTTTAGGAGCTCCATATCACACCCGAAAACTGTTTTTTGAGTAAACTGGAAGGGCAGACCGATGACCAAACCCACGGACTAGGCATAAAAAAAGTCAGATTGATAAACAGGAACGACATTCGGACGATTTTGGGTTAAGGAACCCCGTTATTCAGAGTGAAGGCACATAAGACAAGACTTTGAGCCTGGACGCCAAATCGACGTTTCTTAAGTGCGGGCGCCCACTGTATTCGAGTTCCGCATCAAAAATTTACAAACTATTTCAGCTCGTGAACGGGGTTTGCTTGCCTCATCATGCGGATGGATGGGTTGCGTGCGGGGCCGCCTTAAAGCCGGCAGGAGAAGAAGATGACCAGATATAAAAATGTTGTATTAGCCCCACTTAGATTACTCAAAAGTTCGCCAACGACCCTCCGGGACCTTCTGCAATAAAAGCATCCCAAGTTTCCAAGCAAAATCAGAAACTCCCCGATGATGACTCATCTTAAAGCCGTCTCCGGAGAACTCATACGGTTACATGCTTGACAGCCATCAGATATCAGACATACACGCGTCCGACTACGACTACGTATGACGAACATGTATCTGGCTTTCCTTGCATTCGTATTATCTACGTAAGTCGGGGTTGTTGGGTGATGTATACCTGGTACTGGTACGTCAGTAGAACTCCTCGAGTGATGAGCCTCAGAAAATGCCTCCCGTACGACTGGTACTACCGCAGGTGGTTGTCTTCACCAGTTACCGTCGTGCCAGCCAATTTCAACCGCCCTGTGTATATATATATATATATATATATATATCGAGTGGCCGTCTTATTCTGACCGCCATAATATAGCCCCCCCTACCGTAGCATCAGGCGGCCGCCTTATTCCTTACTCTGACCGCCTTATTCCTTACTATGACAGCCTTATTACTTACTATGACCGTCTTATTCCTTACTATGACCGCCTAATTCCCTTCTATGACCGCCTTATTCCTTGCTACGACCGCCTTATTCATTACTATGACCGCCTTATTCCTTACTCTGACCGCCTTATTCCTTGCTATGACCGCCTTATTCCTTATTATGACCGCCTAATTGCCTACTACGACCGCCTTATTCCTCAATATGACCGCCTAATTTACTATGACCGCCTAATTGCCTACAATGACCGCCTTATTCCTTACTATGACCGCCTAATTCCTTGCTATGACCGCCTAATTCCTTACTATGACCACCTTATTCCTTACTATGACCGCCTTATTCATTACTATGACCGCCCTATTCCTTACTATGACCGCCTTATTCATTACTATGACCGCCTTATATAGGCCCCACTACTGCGCGCTCTCTCTAGACGCTTGGTTGGATCGCACTCACTCGTCGTTGTTTGGTTGCTTGATAGAATATTCCCAAAAGAGGGTTGAAGACACTCCCAGACCAACGTGACGTGGAGGAGGTGGTTCGGTGGGGGCTTCAAGATGGAGTTTTTCTTGCTTACCTGGTACCTAGGTTTTTCCTGTGATCAGTGTTCAGGGGGTCTCTACTTGTGCGTCTGTGCGGCGACTAGGCCTGTCTCCGGAGGCGAGAACATGCCTGCCCCATCTTGGAATATTTTTCGTACCAAGCCAATTGTTCTGAGGCTCTCCGCTCTGTGGCGGGAACAGCCCTGTGGCGACATCAACATCACGACAGCCAAGGAAAACTCCGATGGCCTACCGATCCGACCATGCCTACCTACCACCAGACGAGTACAACTAAATAAAGGCCTCGGGCAACAGTATGAAAACCGGAGCAAACCCCGGTGACGTACCGATTCGCCTATGTCTATATCTACCATACCTACCAGACGATTACAACTAAAGGCCCCTCACAACCGTACGTTTCTTCTATTTGGGCGCCGTTAGGTTTTTCACGATTCTTGAAAGAAGTATCAATTGGGTGTCGCCTCCTATACACCCAACAATTTTCTGTTTTGGGGCTTGTACCACCTCCACCCCGCCCCTTACACTGACACTTACTGCTTTTGTAGGGCTTCCTACGGTAGGGGTATATAACACTTGTTGGTTTTGATACTTAGCACTTCTACTTAGTACTTGTTAGGCATGCTACCGTAGGGGTAGCACTTACTTATTGTTTCTGATACTTAGCACCTTCTACTTAGTACTTCTGAGGCATGCTACGGTAGGGGTATGTAGCACTTACTGTTCTTAATACTTAGCCCTTTTACTTAGTACCTTTGAGGCATGCTACGGTAAGGGAAGCACTTGTTTCTGCTCGAAAGTACTTATACTTAGTACTTGTGAGGCATGCTACGGTAGGGGTAGCACTTACTGTTTTTGATACTTAGCACTTTTACTTAGTACTTTCCACGCATGGTACGGTAGGGGTGACACACGATGTCCACCTATTGATGCCGAGGCTCCTCAGATGAAGCTCTACATATCATGCAAACACTGCCTTCGACAAAAGGTGTACCCTATCGTCATCGCATGGCTTAGGGATTGAACGAATAATGCAGCAGCAAAATCACAAATACGGTTCCAATTATGTTGGGTTGTCGATCACTTCAGTCAACCCAAAATGTGCCACCCCTGTCGAAGCACAGCATTGTTGTTTGACAAAAGCCCCCGTTCTTGTACAAAACCCCGACCTCAGGCGCCGTGAGAGAAGCGAGGCCAGCGGAAGTTTCCATTATGATCCTTTTCAAGCCTTCCCAATATACATGGAAACCCCTTCAATCGGTTACACAGTAACCCATGTTCGCTCCGTACTTCGTACAGACAAAACAACGTCTTTTCTGAGTACTTCTTCTAAGAACTCGTTGCTATAGTATGCAGCAGCGTGGCGATTCCTCGCTTGTTGTTTTGTTTGTTGCTTCGACCCCGCGATTACATCAAGATGTGTCGCAACATCCAAGGTAAACGTTTATGGACAGGGCCCTGAATGTATCATATGTCAACCTCCTCTCCCCTCCCGCGCAATTTAATTTGCTCCTGTTGTTGATTTCTTCAACTTTGGGATAGCATCAAGGTTTGCCAATGTATAGACCCGAATATATATGTCAACCCCCCTACCCCCTTCCCTCCCTCGCAATATAGTATAGACACCCGAGTTGACTCGCTGATGTTATCGGCTTCCGATAGCCACCTAATCTAAGCAGTGTGCGTTACCCTGTGAGGTTATACCAGCTGGAAGTCCTGGACGGCCTGGGCGACAATTCGGCAAACGAGAAGGTACAGAGAAGCACAACCATGGGGTTAATGGTTTACGGAATGGTTGCAGTAGTACTGTAGTTAGTTCGCGTTCTCCCCTCACGATGGCACATGTTATACAGCATAGGCCCGCGAATAAGAAAGTGCCTAATAAGAAAGTAAGGAACTCTAAGAAAATTGGACTAAGAAATGGATATCGTTCTCAGCGGCGAGCGCTACACTAAATCCAATATAACAGCCTGTGCTCAAGGTTGATCAAGGGTGGTGTCACAATTTTAAAATCTGAGGCTCGCTTTAAATAGGAGTCTCTTGTTGGTGTGGGCCTATTCTGAATAACTCTGAACTAGCGCTATGGTGCACTTGCATGTTCCTTGCTCCTACATCATGACGGTAGCTTATCAACCGGTTTCGCGATGCAGATCCATAAAATGGTCCAATTAACTGCATATTATACTTCCAAAGTACCAGGTAAATCTTAATCTTACGTCGGTTTTCCGTAGTAGTAGTAGTACTATTGAGCGACGTTCCTGCAATATGCACCGTTTATCACGGTTTGGTTTGACGACTGGAACTACCGTAGTATACGTATTGAGTTCGGGCGTTATCGAGGAATTTCAACCCAGCCAGAAACGACTCAAACCAATACGTCACGCCGGCAAAGATTGCGATCACCGTGTGCTTGTTTTTATATATCCTCTTATTATTGTCGAAACGAATGCCGCCTGGCGTCGCGACCCTTGTTATTGGTGCACATGGTTTGTCACTGCACGTAGTCGTAATCGTCCTGCTGAAGGATTCCATGATGAGGTGGTGTATACCCAAGCAGAGACCACGAAGAAACGGAATGACTCCTACGTATTTTAGACTCGTGAGCTTCTTTTAGGCCATTCCTTCTGCAGGAAATGCCCCGAGTCGGGCCTCTCAATACCTGGGGTTTCATAGCACATGCAGTGTTTTCTCGTCTCTCAGTGAAACTCTCAGACTCCTTTGACAGGTGTTTTCAACAGCAGTGCTATACTACAGTATTAATAGTACAACGGTAGTCTATACCTGTACTTGTTCCAAACAACAACCTGTACAATCCTAATCGTCGCCAATGGTATTAACAATATGATAGCAAGAGCGATAGGAAAAACAATATCCCACACTATTTCCAAGTAGTTTTGTCCCCAAAAACCGTTTCCGGCTCTAAAGAGAGGTCAACCCTTTTACTATTACGGGGGACCATAGTTAATAGGACCTACTGTAGGCACAATAGGACCTACTGCTGTAGACATCTAAACCTATTTACGTATTGCTCTATTGTTGCTGACAATATTTGGTCCCTAGTCAATAGGACCTACTGTAGACACAATAGAACCTACTGTAGACACCAACACCTACATATTTCTCGACTTTTGCTAACAATATTTGGTCCTATTTACTATGGTCCCCCGTAATACCGCAAACAAGTATGCAACACTGTTTCCAAGTAGTTTTGTCCCCAAAAACCGTTTCCGGCTCTAGAGGGGTTACGGGGGAACACACAGTAGTAATCGTAACCTCCAAGAAGAACAGTATAATAGTATGGCGTGTAAAAAAAGGGGCATATGACGCGTCTTATGGAAGGGGTGATTGATGCACCTTAACAGTGCTTTCTGAGGCTTCTCACATTGGAGGGGATCTCTATACGTTTTTTAACAAAACCGTACAGGCCCATTATCCCGACAAAACACCCCCACTGCCCGAGAGAGAGGGATTTCGTGCCCGCAGCTTTCTGATTGGTCAACTGTTTTGGATGGAGATCCCTTTCTCTCTACAATAGTAGTATCATAGGTACAAAACGAAACATTGTATCATACCACGACGAACGGAATCATCCCAACGGCTATATTGGTTACAATGGTTGTTCGGTCGAGGAGCCCCGCCAATCAGAAATATTTTCGCACAAAAGTGCCACGTACCCCTACCCCCTACACATATGGTAGCATGTGTCATATACCTCGTACAGTACCTGGTACAGGTTTTTGGTTCCAGCGTGGGTGTAATAGTGGCCAAAAAGAAAACGGCCTTCACCCCCTCCCGGCGACGCCGCAAGGGAGACTGCATGGACCGGGCGTCACCAACATTCTACAATGAAAAGTAGGAGTGTAGACTATGCGCATCAGAACACTATAATAGCAAATTCCTACCAGGTATATACAAAACCGATGCCGAATAAGTACCGCACCGCGGCACATATGGATATGCTGCCCGCGCCACTTATTCAGAACTGAAACACCCGACAGTCTTGGGAATATTTCTCACCATGTCGTGATCAGAGCAGCGGTACTGGTCGAGGCTGACAGTGCACGCAGAGTTGGTTCCGCAATTGTCATACCTGGGTATGTAATGGCATATCCGAGTAGAGCGTTTGTCAGATTATTGCAGTGGTACGGGATTCATTCTACTAATAGTTTCACGCATACGACATACCAGTATCCTATTGTAATGGATCATCTAGATCATGTACGTACGTATCGTTTTGATATGTTGTGTAGGATACAGTGTGTGAACAACAGATCCTACCCAGGAATCATGTGTCAGGTAATGCATACCGTACGGCTCCATGCCGCTGATATAGACCAGCAGGGATCTATCTGTCTGCCCTGAACGACACATATCACGAATGGTTGAAATTATCTGATCTGTCCGGTGTCCGGTGTGTACTGTACCTAGGATGATTGTGTACCGCATTGATCCGTTCGCCGCAAATCTCTTACGTACCTTCACCGAAACACTTCGCAAGGCCGGCAACGGAATCGGGGCCGTATTATTGTTACACAGTGAGTGGTCAGAAACGAAAACAGCACACATTGCCACACTTCGGTGCCACAGCAGTCTCGCATAGCATAGAGCGAGTTACATCAAATAAATGTAGCCCCAAGCGATGCAAAGCAAAGCGGACCCGCATTGGGGAGTCAAGCCGTGCCCACTATACAACAGAAAATGCGAGAGAAAAGCACAACTAACTACGCTCCTTTCGCGCAGTTGCGGCTTGGCCTGTACCCTTTCGTGACGCCTGGTACGGTACGGGTGTTGTTGTGAGGTTATTTATCATTTGAAGATACCTCTAGACGCGTGCTATAATACGATAGAGGTTGCACTTTTTGGCTTTTTGTTTCTGGATAACGGGGCTCCTTAACCCCTTTAGAGCCGGAAACGGTTTTTGGGGACAAAGCTACTTGGGAATAGTGTGGGATACTTTTTCAGGTGGTGAAAGGGATAACCCAAATTCGTCCGAATGCCATTCTTGTTTAGCAACATTGTTATTTTTAAACGGCTATTAATAAGTAGTCCATGCGGGTTTGCTCGTCGGGCTGCCCTTCCAGTTTACTCAAAAAACAGTTTTCGGGTGTGATACGGAGCTCCTAAAGTGAACAGCCCCAGAAAAAAAGCATGGAACAACACCTCAACCATCGTAGCATGGGTGTCTACCTCAAGCAGGAGTTAGGTTTGAGACAAAAAGAAAGGGCAATCCGATGTAATTGTTTTTTCAAAATGTTGTGCTTCGTATAATAACATAAACCAAGCGATACATTGGGCAGTTTCTAAGATAAAGAGTCTCGTCAGTCAGGCAGAAAAAATAACGCCCGAAAATGTTTTACCCCTCCTATCGTGTGCGCCATCGGCTTGTTTCTGTACTACGACGCGTCCCAACACAGACCGCTTGCTTGGCGCACTGCTGCTGTGCGACTCACTCCAAAGCTGATGTCTCGTCCGCGTTGGCGTGGTAGTGCACCAGCTCCCCGAGTCTTTGCGAAGTGGCTGAAGCACTCGCGAGGATGTAGTCCAGCGTGCCGCTTTCGCCCTGTCAAGACGAACACCAACGGGCACATCGCTCTACTGCATTTACTTTATCACAGCCAGAACGTCCATCACAGAGTTACATGCAGCTACAGGTACATACAGACAAATGCTATGATGGTACTGAGGCAGGGGGCACATCTTGCACCTGGTATCAATTTCCACTGCGCCCCGTTCAGACCCATCACCTCTCTCAAGCTACGGGTGTGGGTTTTGGTCGTTGCTTCGGCGTACGAGCGTAACACAAATCATAGGGCGGTGATCGGCGTGTGATGCATCGATAAATCAGAGACAGTAAAACCTTACCACTGCAACAAAACAAGGTACTCTAGAGTCACTCTGAGACTTCCAACTGACTCTGGTCGGCTGAAATATTGGACTCAACCCTTTTATTACCACCGCGAAAAAGGTTAATAGTGCCCCCCCGCCTACCGTACCACAACAAGTTCAAGACTGGTATAATACGTATCGCATACAGTAGTAGTACCAAACATAAAACTGAAAGTAAGACAGTATGATTCTGTTGCTGGGAACTCGCGCGGCCTGCTGGACGTATCATATGTAACCGTCGTCGTCGATTTGTACGCGCTGACAGGGTATTTGGAAATGTCACGAATCAAGTTGTGTGCGCTGGTGGGTGCCGTTCCTCGTTTCTTTCTTTCGGGCAGTAGAAAAGATGGTTGTGACACACTGTTCACGAGACAAATCGCTTTAGATTTCTGACAACCAGGACGTTCATGCTCATCATCACGCTCATTACCACGAGCACCCATGGAGGAATGGTTTTGTTTGAAAGGACACACTTACCTTTTATCACATTTGAAATATATCTTCCAACAAAAAGTTCTATGTAATGTATAAATAGCACATGCGACTTCTACTCCTAGACTTGCTACTGGTCCTACAACTCCTATCATACCACACCGTACTTCTGGTGATCAGGGAAGAACGCGAAACCGATTCGCTTGAAGCCCCAAATGTCGGCACCTCTCAGGTTTAAGTCAATCACGATCCAGGTAAGGTTCGGACCCATGCTGCCGTACGGCATGCCGTTTAGCTAGCCTTATTGCTAGCCTCATAGCTAGCCTTACAGGTAGCCTTATTATTGCTAACCTTATAGCTAGCCTTGTTGATGGCATTGTTGCACGTTTGAGCCCAACCATTGTTTGCGACTGACGGAGACCTCGACCATTGCAACCAGATCACACAACATAACCGTTGGATCCGACGTGTGTGTTTTCAACCGTTATTTGTGAGGCGTGCTGCGATAGGGGTATCGCTTCCATCACTTTCTGGCCGAAATGTTCCTGACTGACACGGCTCCTCAACCATGATAACAAACCACTCAATCAATACAGATAGCCGTTGGAATGTCGTTCGTGTTCTTTTCCAGCATCCATGGGATTTCTCACCGAGCTAAGCGTACCTTGCTTTACTCAAGGTCAATGTATACAGAGCTACAGTACAAGTATCTCAAGTGAGAAGCCGCAGCATACGCTCGGTGCCCCGTAACCGTTAGCATGCGTCCAGGTTAGGTGCCTCGCCCATGGGATTGAGATTCGTGTGGTAGCTTACCGTTTGTCTCAAATTCTAATGTTGGATGGGGTATAGAGAGCTCTTTAAGCATGGAGGCTGCGAATATATTGGTGTTAATACAGGTGTTATTTATACCCGTAACGTAGCCTGCGCGTACTCGACGAGATGCTCGTACCTGGAACACGTAGGACGATACTCTCGGGAAGGACGGGTTACTGGAGGACATGTCCACGAACCCCGCGGCGGCAGCAGCTTGAATAGGATCTTCCATGGCATCTATTAGCATAAAAGAGCACGCGTGGGGGCGAGAACACCCCGAAAGGACCATCGGTCATGTTACGTACACGGGATATTGTTTTCGAGCACAGGGACTTACCAAAGTGCCATTTGCGAATATAGCAAAGGAAACACGCGTTGTGCATTGATCCAGGGCACAGAGCGCCAGTTTTAAGGTTCGTCGCTGTCGTGAAGCAAACCATGCAAATGTGGGCGTAGGAAAAGCGTTCGGTGGGCAGGTACAGCCTTTCAGGCTAGACAAAGATAATCTCGCTAATGTGCGGGAAAACGCGCAGACGCGTTAAAGTATCTGCGTTTTTCAGTTGACCGCGAACCTATTGGTTTGACTACGTATAACACTTCGAAGTGGACTAAATGCAAGCATATCACGACCTCTACTACAGTGCAGTACCAATGATTGGAACGATTTGGCGTGTTGTTGATCGCCCTGTGCCTCTGCCTTGTTAACAGCGAAAAGCTTTCGTTGACACTCCCTACCATCACCAACAAACAGGGTGCACGTTTTCCGTTGTGGGTGTGACGTAATGCTCGTCTTCTGCAGCAAGTGGACAACAAAATACCATGGTATGAAACAGCGAGAGCCAAAACACCAGCACCCGTGTACTGACATGAGTTGAAGTCGCCTGCCAAGAGGATGTCTGGGTCGGCGGACACCCCGCTGTCCGAGGCAGATATCCAAGCCAGTAGCTTTTGCACGGCCGCCTTGCGCGTCAGATTGCAGTTGCTCTGCCGGCGAATAACAGCGCGTGCACTTCACGTGTCAAACACGACTCATGCCACCATAGGGATAGCCTTAAATCGCTTTTTAGCCGAAATATCACTTGTACCCAAACTCACGAAGACTCCTGAAATAAATAATTTGTACCCGAACTCGGTGGGAGTCCTCTTCACGTTCTAGATTGGTTGATGGTTGATGGTCTTGTTCAACAGCTATAGGTACGGTAGGGGGAGCCACTACTTTCAGCTTCTCTGTTTTCAACTGCTCGTCGGTCAGGGCTACCGTATTTCTTTGCAGTCGTCTTCAGCTTTTATGGTTTCTTGGTTTCGAAATATGGACCTGTTATAAGGCTTAGTTTGTGGGTAGGTGATGGTTAACCTTTCACCAGTAGCCCAACGGACTAATACCTTAACAATTATGGCGTCGTCGGCAGGACGAAGAGGTCGGCTGGTCGTGAGTCATGTGCTTTCATAGGCTTTACGCTACGCCAACAAAACGAATTAAGTTTACTCTTGCATGGAGTACAGAGCCATTCGTCCGCTCGGGTCACCAAACCGCGGCATGCAGTGAAAATGGTAAGGACAGCCCCTATAATACCGTACAGTAGCAACAGTTCAACAATGGTATTGCTCAACCATGATAGGATTGATCGGGTTGGGCGCGCACATGTTCTGAAAGCAAGACGAGTCAGTACACAGTAGTACATACAAGTGTTCTTTGGCTGAGTTGTTGTACAGAGGGCCTCGGGACGGGGACCTCTAGAAACTTTTCGAGTCTGCGTCGTTGAATCAACCACAAAACCTAAGACTGCATATGATATATCATAGAGATAGGATAATGCCTCGGCTGAAAGAAAAGGGTATGTGGAAGTGATCTCTCCTATATACCGTACGTAGCATAACTCCTATTTCTAGTGTAGCAATCGCATAATTAGAGCCAAATGGGGTTACTAGAAATAGAAGGATATGCAGTCGTGGGTTCTGATTGTTAACCCCATTAGAGCCGGAAACGGTTTTTGGGGACAAAACTACTTGGAAATAGTGTGGGATACATTTTGGGGCGGGGAAAAGGTTAAGGTCCAAACAATACTACAGTAATACTAGAACTAATACTATTTATATCACTTATACTGTAATACCAATACTAACACTGTTGATCTCACAGGGGTATGTATAACCAGTTTAAGACCATTTCTTCCGGATTAAGAATTTTCGGAATATAAGAACAGGCAAATCGTCGTGCCCCTTTTGAACAAACTACTTGGAATCAGTGTGTGACAATGTACACCGTAAGACCAAACACGGAGACCATACCACTGAAATGAGCTGTCCCGGGGTCCAAGATGGTCTTAACCCTTTCACCACCAGAAAAAAGTATCCCACACTATTTCCAAGTAGTTTTGTCCCCAAAAATCGTTTCCGGCTCTAAAGGGGTTAAAGTGGTCTGAAAGCGGGTATACCATCGTAATAGGGGCGGTGTTCGATTCCACGTCCTGCAAATGAGCAGGGACTACTGGCGTGACATGCCTTCCATTTTCTTCTGCGCGCTATAGGTTGTACGCAGGCTAGCCGCGGTATTAGTGTACAGTTATAAATTATACGCACGCACGACTTTGCCTGGTGCTATGTGCTATACAACGGCCGGTGCCGTTCGCAAAGTAGTAGTCTTGTCTTTGTTCGTTTATTATAAAGGATAGTCCACTGAGCTACCTAGTCAGTCAGCGCTGGCTGAGTGGTGAAGTGGTCTGTCCTTTATAAACGAACCGTCCTCGACCCATGCCACGATAGAGGTGCACCAGTTTGTTTTTTATGCTCCTGACGTTAGGAGCTCTGCACTTCGCCCACAAACTGGTTTAGAGTAAACTGAAAATGCAACTCGATAACCAAACCCCTGGCGAAGGTATAGCAAACATCCATATAGCAAAACAAGAATGGCATTCCGACCATTTTGGGTTAAGGAGACCCGTCATTCAGAAACATTTTTTCTCAAAAATGCAACCTCTATCGTAGCACGCGTCCCTCAGCAATACGCAGAAGGTGGCGCAGGTAGATAACAGCGATGGTGAGCACCCACGGGCCTTCTAAATGATCGTCAGGCCGGAGGGGGGGGCACACAAGCCGGGCGCTGGAACTAGAGGGGTACCTGGTATGCATACCGTAACCGATCATTGTGCGTTTCCAACCAAAAGCTAGGCTAGAGAACAGAGATTGTGGGAGAGACACTTGGGGCAGGACGCCTCGCGTAATGACGGGCGCTACGATAGGGGTTGCACTTTTTGACATTTTTGCTTCTGAATAACCGGTGTCATTCTTGCTTTTGCAACATGATTATGGTACACCTCTTATTACAGGGGGACCGTAGTTAATAGGACCTACTGCAGACACAATACAACCTACTGTAGACACCAAAACCTATATGTTTCCATATTTTTTCTACTCGTAACGATACTTGGTCCATAGTTAATTGGACCTACCGTTGACACAATAGAACCTAAACCTACTGTAAACACCAAAACCTACATATTTCCCTATTTTTGCTGACAATATTTGGTCTTATTTCCTATGCCCCCCCGTAATAATAGGACATGGCTTGATTAATCGTGTTTCACTTTCGGTTTTTACTCTAAATCAGTGTTGTGGGTGCAGTAAAGAGCTCCTGAAGGGAGGAGGCTCAGAAAACTCAGAAAACAGTTGGTGCACCTCTATCGTAGCATCATATATAATATATATATATTATTAATTATAACACAATTGGTGTGCTTTCGAAAAAACAACGTCCGTTCTCATTTTAGGCTCCGTTCCCATTTTCCCGAAAACTCTGTATATTTTGTGTTTAATCCACACAACATACGTACTGTTAGTGATCGGTGTAGGCGCAGCCGAATACAACAGGATACGAGAGCGCCTCATTATGCAGCTTGCATTCGTTTATTCTTGTTTTTATACTGGTCCCCTCGACACGGCAGAATAGTCGAACTTTTTATATGGCTGAGTTCTTACCTGGCCGTCTCCGATGTCAGGGTCGTCGATGGAGTCGCAGTCCGAGCCCTTGCTCTTGAGGTGGTTGGCCACCAGCGTTACCGCAGGGCACTCCCTCCGCTGCCAGCTGTCGCACTTGACTTCGAACGTCTGCGCGAGGCTGGCCCTCGTCTTGCCGTCATCGTAGTCGAGCACGCCTGAACCCCCCTGTTTTTTGGGGGTAAAGTCGAAGACCTCCCTTGGTGTGAAATGTGTATGGCTGCTTAACAACACAGCGTACGTAGTGACCCGCCTATTTGTTGTTCCCTATGTCTAACTACTGCGCTGAGCCTGAGAGTGCCTGGCTGTCCTAGAGTATACGACCCCTATCAATAGTATCGTGCTCCTTTAACAGGATGTTACCTATGGCTAACTATTGCACTGAACCTAAAAGAGTGCCTGGCTGGTACACTATTATTGTCCACGGCAGCGGGGGTTTTTATGTATTCCTGTTGTTCAGCCGATTAGAGCCACTCGGAAGAGCGACTATTATTATACCCCTGTTGCTTGGAAGCACTAAGGGTTTATGCTTTCAAACCGTTTTTTCCCTTATAATTCGCGATTTGTTCGTTGCGGTACGCCAAACAAAACAACAACATTTTTCTTGGAGAGAGGGAGAGAGGTAGTGAGGACTGCTTCTACGATACCCCCCTCAAAACCAGCGACTTTTCTTTGTCGAACTTTTAATGGTTTCTCGACACAAAGAGGGATGCTATTAAAACTACGGCAGTATATCTTCACATATTTCCTTGTTCACAAAGGACTATCGAACTATGACATCGGGGTGGTAAAATGAACCGTATTTCTGGTATTAAAACTACAGTATACCTTCACATATTTCCATGTTTACAAAGGACTATCGAACTACAGTATGACGTCGGGGTGGTAAAATTAACCGTATTTTTTCTGGAGATGCGGCCCGGAGCTGGTTTTTGAAACCGGCGGTTTTATGAAAGAAAGGGGTCGTTCTACGATAGATAGCCCCCCCAACTTTTCTTTAACGAAATCGCCGGTTTTTGAAGCCAGCTCCTCCTGATGGCCGCATCTCCTGATATACGGTGCCCCTGGCCACCCCGACAGTCGTCGTTCGATAGTCCTTTGCAAACAATAAATTATTGGAACATACGTTTTTCGCAGAATCCTTTCTCGTGCCGAACAGCCATGAAGCAAT